>CM069458.1:17747374-17922143 GCA_035610835.1 Ophiura sarsii | reverse complement strand
CGCAAAAAAATTAGCCACATCCTGAGGTCACTTTTTGCACCTTTTGAAATGAAAATTCTGTGCCAAGATTTCTTTACGCCACAAGATAAGGTAATAAGTCTCCGCAAAAAGGCTCTCCCTGGTGAAATAGCTTTACAAACAAAAGAAAGCGAACCTATCAATGATTGTAACCCTTTTAAGGTGAGTGATGTAGACTCGATAGCATTTTGAACTTTGATCACAATTGATGACAGCTTTTCATTTGGAATTGAAATGGATTGACGAACAGTGTCAATTTCTAAACCCAAATAAGTGAGTTTGGTGCAAGGGCCGACTGATTTTTCGGCCGCCAGTGGGACGCCTAATTTCGAGCAAATATCCTCAAAGCATGTGACGAGATTTTGACACGATAGTCTATTACAAGTGTCTGAAGAACTTACAAAGCAAAAATCGTCACAATAATGACTTATAAGATCTGACCCGGATTCTTTTTTAACAACCCATTCAAGAAAAGATGAAAAAGTTTCAAAAAACGCAGGCGAACATGAGGCCCCCATTGGCAAGGCTTTGTCAACGTAAAAGCTTCCCTGAAATTTGATGCCTAATAGTTCAAAGTCGCTAGGGTGCACAGGTAATAACCTGAATGCTGATTTGATATCCGCTTTTGCCAAAAGAGCGCCTTTCCCCGCACGGATGACTAACTCGATTGCGTCATCAAAATTTGCATATCGTACTGAGCATAAATCACGGTCAATACCAGTATTTACTGAATCCCCATCGGGATATGAGAGGTGGTGGATTAATCTAAACTGTCCTGGCTCTGATTTTGGAACCAACCCAATGGGTGACACAAAAAGGTTGGAAAATGGCGCCTTTGCAAAAGGCCCTGCCATTCGGCCAAGATCAATTTCTTTCTGTAATTTCTTTAGAGCAATATCAGGATCTTTTAAGACTGATTTAAGGTTCAATGCCTCCCTTGAACGACGTTCCCCTTTAAACCCTAATTTAAACCCATGAGAAAAACCCTCCCTGATTCTATCAGCAGCCAAGGTATTGGGGTATAAATTAAGAAATTTATTAAGTTCATAAACCTTAATGGGGGATGGATATTTGCAACAAATACAATTTGTGGAATCGGGAGAAACACATGAAACGCTAGGTTTAGGGTAAAATACCTCATTATCACCGTTTTGAACATGTTGTGGCCCCATGACCTCCTTTGTTGCAATTTGAGCATGTGTGATTGAACTTACAGTTTGAGCGGGAACAGGAGGACTCTCTATTGAAGGCAAAACACACGCCTGACTTTTGGTTGTTGTTGGAAAAGCTACGGTCCTGACCTTGGTGTCTGCGTGAGCGTTGCCCCCTTGAATTTGAACCCCTGGAGCCGCGAAAAGAACTAGACCCAGACCAGCTATTTGCATTCATGGGAGAAGGGACCACGACAAAGAGAGACCAAAGCTCTCCATCGATTGATGCCCAAGATCTTTCCGGATGAATTTGCATCCTCTTCCTGAATTGAAAATCGTAATCGCGCCATCCCCAACCCCCAAATTTCCGTGCTGCAGTGCGCACTACATCACCATATTTCAATAACTCCTGAGTCCTGTCAGGATGAGCCCTTAGGTAGATAGCACAGAAAACCAAAAAGGCACTTGTCCAATTGTGAACTGAGAAGATTTTCTTTGGTTTCTTGGTCTCCTTGAAACTGATCTGGCCAGAAGGGTCAACATGAAAGCTCATCTCATTTGAATTAGAAGCCTGTGAATCATCATGGTCAAAATTATTTTGGCTTAAATCGACCAACGAAACGAAATCAACGAACTCGCCCTTCATAATTTTTTCTTTAGTTAATTGAGGCAGTTCCTCGCCTAACGGAGAGCAAATTGATGCTAGTGGTTGAATACCAGCGAATGTACCGGAAAGATCGCAATCGCGGGAAATAGAATTTGACCTATTTATATAACTATTATTGCGGATAGAATTAATCAAATTACTAGTACTACTACTAGCACTAGTTACACGATTAGAAGGATAAAATGCATTCTCACCCGACTGGTTCTGTGTACTCTGTACTGGAGCTGCTCCCAATGACGCACTCGCTGATGGTCCCAAAAACAAGCTTGACACAGTCCTTCTTTCTACCGTGGGCGTTGTATCCTCATTAGCATCCACAAAATCCTCCATTTCCTCGTTCGAAACTTGTATCCGGAGAACATCGTCATTTGTATCGTCTTCCGCACCGCCATTTTGTTGAATAACGATCGATCTATTTATCGAACTATCGGGAACGATCAGCTGTTGTTGTTGATTGGTGTTACTGTTAGCAACAACCGGAGGTCTGATCAGCTGCTGAGAAGCCCGTGTGTTAACACTAGCACGACTTCTCCCTCTGGCTCTCGCGGAATTGCCGCGGACATTTATTGCCCGTTGTCTTTGACGGCCGCGTTCTATGTTTTGTGTAGCGGCAGGCACTGCAGATGATGGGCCTGGATTCCCCATTGACGATCCAGCAGAACCGGTCAAGGCATCAAATGCCCTAGATTGTTGACGCGTCTGTCTAACCGAATTATCAGGCCGATTTTGAACTTGAGCATTGCCTCTACCTCTACCACGGGCGGGCATATGCGGAGCCTGATCTGTAGCCTTGCGTTTGGTGCCACGACCTCTTTTCGGGGCCATGTCGTAAAAACACCAATTAAATTATTCTTAAATACCAAATAATTAAATTTCCAAATAAGTACTTTACCGTGACAAATGAATGCCAAAGAGTAGGAAATCAAAGAAGGAAAAGCCCCGTAATGTAAAGCAATAAAGCTAAACCGAATGACCACACTCCAACTTGAAAACCGACGGGCACGGAAAGCAACTTATTTTAGAAATCAACCTGCTTGGTACAGAGCAAATAAGCGAATGATAATAACAAAGATGGGATACGAGCAGAAAAACACAAAAACAAAGGAATAATTCGCGGGCTCCCGGAAGTGGATCGTGAGTGGTCAAAAGGTTGCTACGGGAGACCAGCAAACTATAGCAAACAATTTCTGCTTCATTGGCTAAAAGAGTTTAAACTCTATGGCTTAAACTTTATTGTGTTAATGGAAATATATGATATATGGTGTATTTGTGTTGTTTTAAATTACCATTTTCAAAGGGCCATTTTCCCCAGAAGCTATCGACAAGCTGTAAAACCTAAGTTGAGGTTAATGAAATGTACAACACAGTCAACTCATAACGTGAAAAATGTAAATTAAAGCTGGATTTCACACACTTTTACATTGAGATTATAAGGCAGGTCAATATTTTACGTTTCATGCTGTTGTCTAGGCATGGTTTGGGTGTACTGGACATTAAGATAAGGGGGGGGGGGGGGGGGGGGGGTTATTACTAATCATTTGACCCCTTAAATTCCAAAAATGAATTAATATGTCAACCTATTTACTCTTAAAACTACATTTTTATGTGATTGGATGGTGTATAGTGTTTCCTGTGGTTGCCTGGGAATCAACATTGTATCCTTCGATAGTGCCACTCGTATGGGATTCACACATTTGGGATCCTTAAAACACATTTAAAGCGTGGGAAATTGACACTAAACGACAACTTCAATGTATTTTTGAGTCTTCATATCTTGAACTTGTATATAATAAATAAATCATAAGTTAACGGTCTTTACAACAGCAATACTGCATGGGTCACGGTAAAATACGTTTTTGGATCAGGATGATCATGGAGGTCGCCATTACGAACGGGTCTTTTCAACATGCTTTGCGCACACATATGGATTAACGATAATCCCCAATTTCGATTAATAAAAACTGATTTTAAAAATTACAGATGGTCACCCATAAAGAAAAAAAACACACCTATTAAAGTATTATGATCTTATTTTTTAGGCGACGGTACCAATACTCATCTCTATATAATTGATTCGGGTACCCTATATACCCACGAGGAATTCAGTGGACGCACTGGAAATGGTGTCGATATCATCGGAAATCAAGTTGGAATTGTAAGTCATTGCTTTAACATTTACTGGTAAATATCACAAAAGGTTACTACCCTGCTACATCGAACCTGTAGCAACGTAAAGTTGCAAGTTCGAAAACGTTATGACGTAACGTTATAACGTTTTAAAACGTTCATCACATCGTTATAGTTAGTAACGTTACAACGATGTTAACACATGAGAATGTTCTAAAAACGTTCATGCAACGTTATGATCGAACGTTATATGAAATTGCTAAATTAACGTTTTCTTCAAACGTTGCCTTAATGTTGCATGAACGGTTTATATGACATAACCAAGTGTTATGTTATGTGTTTGCCGGCTGGGTACTGTACAACACGATTATAAATATACTCTTTTGAGGTCATATTCTAGATATTTTTCAATTTAGTTATGGTAATGTTAGTTTTAAGATTACTTAAAGGAATATTGTTATTTGGGTATTATTTTTATACCGTCTGGCTCTTTTACAAAAGCTATCTTGCGTCTCAAAGAAAAGGCACTGAAAGCATATTTCAAGATAAGGGAAAATGTATACAATTCCTCATACAAATGTAGTCTGAAATTATTCAGTACACTTATTCAACCAATCTTCAATTTTGGTTGTGAAGTATGGGCCCCGTATTTACTGAAAAGCCTTAATGATTCAAATCTCCTTACTGTTTGTGATAAACTCCCAAGCGAAACCTTGCATATTAAGGTTTGTAAACTTATTTTAGGAGTAAACAAAAGAACAACCAATAATGCAGTAAGAGGCGAACTAGGTAGTTTCCCATTGCTCATTATAATGCTGAGTTTATCGGTAAAATATTAGTGGAATTTGAACACAAAATGTATGAATGGATGCACATCTCTAGTAATCGATGCTTTAATCGATAACAGAAAGATGTCCGATTCCGGGGCATTTACTTGGTCTTCGGGCATTAAGAAGATTTTAACCATGATTCATAATATCGACATTTGGCACAAACCTAACACAATCACTTCTGGTAATTTTCGTAACCTTATTATAGGTAATCTTGAATCCATATACAGTGATCACGGGTCTAATTACAACTTCCAGTCTAAACTTCGATGTCGCGGCACGTTCAAAGATTCTTTTGATTTGGAAAATTACATTGTTCTTTTTAACCAGCCTCGTAGATCCCTATTTTATAAATTAAGAGTTAGCGCTCACTCACTCATGATTGAAAAGGGGCGCTTTGTATACCCGATAATCCCTCCAAATGAAAGGATATGCATGTCATGCAATCTAAATGTCATCGAAGATGAATTTCACTTTATTATGAAACTAGCGGCGTACCCTCGCTACGCTCGGGCACTCGCTAGCTGAGTATTATTATCTAAGTTAGATACCTTCATGATTTGTAGAAAAATGGGCATAGATAATGAGTTAAAATTGTAGATCCCTGAATTATTTTTTTCATTTGAAATAGACTTTGTTCACAGAAATCTGAGTTTTGTGATATCTTTGAATCTCGGACCCAATTTCAATATCCCATTTAGGAGGGAAACAATGTTATAGTTACCCCATTGTTGGAAGTGGCTCTTTTTGCTTCAGGCTTTTCTTCCAGCTTTTCTAACTTTCATTCAGCCAGCATGCTTATATAGGCTTTTTAAGCCTGGCCCGAGCATTTTGCTTGAGCCGGGTCCCTTGAGGACCCAAGCGTGTGTCCGTACGGACCGCCGGTTTAAACAAACAAACAAACAAACAAACCCCCCAAAATGTGCAGTACCAACCCCATACCCCATATAGTGTATACATGGTATAATAGAAGATAGTAGTGTGCGGTTAGTCGTCAACATGATCAAAGCGTATAGGCTATTGTGAAATAGCAAGAGGTCCTTGATACTCAGGTGCCCTTAATCCTAATATCGGTGCCACGGCGCCCTTAATAATCCAGGGATCTTAATAAGGCCTACCCAGAAACGCTAAATATTATTATAGGTATCCCATAATATGAAATACCACTCTGGTAGGCCCTACCCCATACATCCTTAAAATCCAGTTATCACAGGTACCCTTAATATTCCATACTCCAGGTACCCAGTGTACCCTTATAATCCAGACAACCCCCTTCGCGGACGCCCCCAACCCCCCTAAAAGTTGTCAAGTCTCTCATAGAACACGCCGCCGCTGTATTAAATACATTTAGGTCCGCGACGCCACTGGGTTTTTTTAGTGGTTTTATTATGTTTTATAGTGGGTCTTTCATAGTTGGCGGGAGGCGGGTTCTCACCATGATCACTTTGTACCCACCCAGTTCAGTGTTAGCCATCCGTTTATTTTATTTTTCGGCCTATTGACATTAAATTACTGCTCTAACAGTTCCTTGTTTATTTATAGGCCTATCCCCCATGTATAATATGATATCACGGTTTTCTGGCCTATCTATGTTTTTATATAGCGCGCCCTGCCCGTGGCCCGTATTGTGGATGGGTCCGCGATGGGACTGAGGCACTGTCGTATAAACGCATTTTCCCTGTCACTATTTAATACATGTTATCCTGGATGTAGGCCTACGGTTTGCGCCTTATACGGTTTGCGCCGGCCTTGCTCCCAGTTCGGTTCCTGTATACCCTGGCAATATGATTGACTTTTTGTTGTTGTCTCATCATGCCGTTTTCTTGTACTATAGGGTTTGCACTATGGAGCAACGGATGCTTGCCGCCTTTACTCTACCACATAACAAACTACGCTTTGCGTCACTAACGCGTGTGCACCTACGCGTGTTCCGGATCGCCCGATTACGCGTGGCCGGCAATCGACGCCTGACTATGCGTGCGACGGCAATCGGCGCCTGACTATGCGTGCGCCGGTAATCGCCTGAATACACGCGCGCCGACAATCGCCCGAGTACGCGAGTTGTGCGCCGGCCATCGCCATGGCGTGCTCAGCGTATACGCGGCGCGTAGCAATAACATAGCAACGGGCTAAAAAACCTCGAATTTCACGAAATCTAACCCAAATTTTAAAATTCAAACATAAACTGGTTCGTCGTGGGACCCATACGTACTCGCACAGAAAGTTTGAAGTCAATCGAAGGTGCGGAAAGGGGAGAACA
This sequence comes from Ophiura sarsii, assembly GCA_035610835.1. Lineage (NCBI taxonomy): Eukaryota > Metazoa > Echinodermata > Ophiuroidea > Amphilepidida > Ophiuridae > Ophiura > Ophiura sarsii. Next base: position 17,915,090 of record CM069458.1, on the reverse strand, counting down.
TCTCCGTACAAGAATCGGCGATTCCGTATTATTATATAGACTAGCGGCGTACCCTCGCTACGCTCGGGCACTCGCTAGCTGAGTATTATTATCTAAATAAGATACCTTCATGATTTGTAGCAAAATGGGCATAGATAATGAGTTCAAAATTGTAGATCCCTGAATTTTTTTTTATTCATTTGAAATAGACTTTGTTCACAGAATTTAAGTTTTGTGATATCTTTGAATCTCGGACCCAATTTCAATACCCCATTTAGGAGGGAAACAATGTTATAGTTACCCCATTTGTTGGAAGTGGCTCTTTTTACTTCAGGCTTTTCTTCCATCTTTTCTAACTTTCATTTCATTCAGCCAGCATGCTTATAGGCTTTTTAAGCCTGGCCCGAGCATTTTCATTTTGCTTGAGCCTGGTCCCTTCAGGACCCAAGCGTATGTCTGTACGGACCGACGGTTTAAACAAACAAACAAACAAACAAACAAACAAACAAACAAACCCCCAAAATGTGCAGTACCAACCCCATACCCCATATAGTGTATACATGGTATAGAAGATAGTGTACGGTTAGTCGTCAACATGATCAAAGCATACGCTATTGTGCAATTATAGCAAGAGGTCCTTCATACTCAGGTGCCCTTAATCCTAATATCGGTGCCACGGCGCCCTTAATAATCCAGAGATCTTAATAAGGCCTACCAAGAAACGCTAAATATTATTAGGTATCCCATAAGACATGAAATAACCACTCTGGTATAGGCCCTACCCCATACATCCTTAAAATCCAGTTATCACAGGTACCCTTAATATTCCATACTCCAGGTACCCAGTGTACCATTATAATCCAGACAGGCCTACCCACCCCATGTGTTCATACACACGTGTAGGCCTAGATTGCCCAACCCCTTCGCGGACCCCCCCCCTAAAAGTTGCCAAGTCTCTCATGGAACACGCCACCGCTGTAGGCCTATTAAATAAATTTAGGTCCGCGACGCCACTGGGTTTTTTAGTGGTTTTATTAAGTTTTATAGTGGGTCTTTCATAGTTGGCGGGAGGTGGGTTCTCACCATGATCACTTTGTACCCACCCAGTTCAGTGTTAGCCCTCCGTTTATTTTATTTTTCGGCCTATTGACATTAAATTATTTCTCCAGTAGGACTATTTCTGCATGCATATTTTGCTCTAACAGTTCCTTGTTTATTTACAGGCCTATCCCCCATGTATAATATGATATCACGGTTTTCTGGCCTATCTATGTTTTTATATAGCGCGCCCTACCCGTGGCCCGCGTAGTGTGGATGGGTCCACGATGGGACTGAGGCATAAACGCATTTTCCCTGTCACTATATTATTATATAATATATGTTATCCTGGATGCAGGCCTACGGTTTGCGCCTTATTATACGGTTTGCGCCGGCCTTGCTCCCAGTTCCTTCAAACCGGGGTTCCCGTATACCCTGGCTATATGATTGACTTTTTGTTGTTGTCTCATCATGCCGTTTTCTTGTACAATAGGATTTGCACTATGGAGCAACGGATGCTTGCCGCCTTTACTCTACCACATAACAAACTACGCTTTGCGCCACTAATGCGTGTGCACCTACGCGTGTTCCGGTATCGCCCGATAACGCGTGCGCCGGCAATCGGCGCCTGACTACGCGTACGCCGGCAGCAATCGCCTGAATACGCGCGCGCCGACAACCGCCCGATTACGCGAGTTGTGCGCCGGCCATCGCCATGGCGTGCTCAGCGTATACGCGGCGCGTAGCAATAACGTAGCAACGGGCTAAAAAACCTCGAATTTCACGAAATCTAACCCGAATTTAAAAAATCAAACATAAACTGGTTCGTCGTGGGACCCATACGCACTCGCACAGAAAGTTTGAAGTCAATCGAAGGTGCGGAAAGGGGAGAACATCTCCGTACAAGAATGGGCAACTCCGTATTATATATAAGATGCCCGCTCTATAATGATAAGCGTACTAAAATGATATCTGAAATTGGTGAAATATATGATCTTGATAACTTAGATGACAATGACATTTTCTTGACTATAATGAGGGTTAGCGATTTTGATTGCATTCGTCCAGTTATTAATTTTGTAAACTCTGCATTTGAGTTGCGTACATATAATTTTATTTCTTTTTTTCATACTTATGCACATTTTTGTTTTGTAATTTTGTTGGGGTGTTTGTTTGTTTGTTTGTTTCCTTATCTTTGTACGTACTTTGACCATACCTATATGTTTGGTGAATGTCAAATAATAAATACATTATCGTTATACAATCCTCAATCCAACCCCAACTGTCATAACTGTTACTCCAAGCAATAGTCCAACTTCCTCAGTATTCAAAGTGTCCCTCCTCAACCCTGGTGAGGGAGAGGCGAGTTTAATGCAAATGCTAGCATTCCATATGGATTTCGATTTCAGGACTGCCATGGTCACGGTACGCACTGTGGTGGGACGGCTGGGGGAACCAATTACGGCATTGCGAGTAAAGCAACGATACACAGTGTGCGAGTTTTGGGTTGCGATGGATCGGGCACTAGCTCCGACGTTATTGAAGGTGTGTTGATATAACAAATGTTTTACCCGATCCACATTTTTAGAGGCAGGGCTATCGAGCCCGCCTCCTTTAGGGGTAGGAAATGACCAAATGGGAAAACGACAACTTACGTACAGTTTACATGTGACAATAAATCCCTTACGTTTTACCATGTCACAATACATATAACAGATCCTCTCTGTTGTAGCGAACACCTATCAACAACGAGAGTCGCTGACCTTTTTCAATTAAAACCTGTTTAGCGAGTTTCATAAACGGGGTTTGTATCATATTCTTGGAATTGGGCTACATTTTGGCTTTGGATGAGGTGTTTTAGGCGACATTTGTAATGTGATGTGGCAACACTGCATATCTGATCAGTTATATCAGTTGTTTACACAGCTGCGACTAATTCATGACCAGCAATAATCACATCTTTACTGACTGTGGGTAAGACGAAATGCATTAAAAGATTAAACGGTTTTTATTGTTTTAGGAAAGTTTATATACAAAATATGAGAAGAACGTGGCTTTATTGATATAGTTTCCCGTTTGAATGGTGGAAATCGGTTGGCTAGAATTAAAGTTACCGAATTCCGATTTTAAAAGATTGAATTAATTAAACGGTATATTTTGCGGCGTTATTTGTTCACGATGTTGTCCCATGGAAATATTGTTGTACACTTCACTGTGTATCAAATATTCATTGGACTGTATTCAAATATTCATTTGAATTTAAAAAGGGTTAAAATGCCATGGTGTCTATATTGTCAACATAGTGTATATTAATATATTAGTGAAATATAACCTCATAAAAATGTCCCGCAAAATGTGTCACACAACAATTACATGTATTTTGGCTCAAGAATTTTATATGGTTCTTTTGAAAGTGCATGAGATTACAGTAGCTCTCATACACTCGCACGTCAAAGTATGTGAGTCCGTATTGGTTATCGGGGATCTTCATTAATATTTGTTTAACATTTCTGATTATAGTTATTAGTCATACTTAAAACCGGGACTTAAAATGGTTGTAAGATATTGTGTTTAATGTTCAAGTAATACAATTATTCAAGTATTTCTCTGCTTCTGCTTATTTTTGTTCTTTACATGCAATACATTTAGTATTTATTTATTTTATTTATTTATTCGGAAAACACTTTCAAAACAGCGGCACCCACCCGAAGGTGGTGCATCCAAAAGAATAAGAGTAAAATACACAAAAATACACAAATACAAGGTACAGTATTAAATATGATATAGACAAGAGAGAGAAGTAATTACAAAATAAACATACAATCATCAATATAAAATCATACACGGGAATGGGCTCATAAAGTCATATGAAACCTTACGTGGAGTGTGTATGCTGATTAGTTAATATTATTATTATTATTATTATTGTTACTTAACAGCGCTGTCCTACACGACCATGCACGTTTTAAATAGGATTTACAGAAAGTATCAAATTGTTTTTCGATCAATGTATCATCATATGAGTATTTACTCACCATGGGGGTGACATTCAAACAAGTATTACCTAAGATTAAGCAAAGTTGTGTATGTTTTCTGCAAATCAGTCTCATCAGGTGTCCACAAGTTCCGTCTTTATTCAGCCACTTCATAGACTATACAATTGGTTTATCAAGTGTTAATGATATAATATTTGAATAGTGGATTTCCCAGAAGGGCCAGATTGCAATTCAAAAGAACTGTAATCAAAAACACATCGGTCAATGAATAAAACAAACAAGTCAATAGACATGGAGGAAGGACAGACTTCAAAAGTATAGCTAGATGAGTGTTTCTTGCCCTTCCCTTTCACAAGTACCATATAAAACTGTAAACATGGTAAAGAGAAACTCTTAAGCCAATATACAAACAGACAATCAACAGACAGACAAAGAAACAGAGTATCAAACGATCCCATAAACAATAAAGTGGGCCATAACTGGGCCACCTTGTAATCTTTTTTATTCCATAATTTTAATTATAAATCGGACAGTCAAACAGCCGTGTAAAGTGTTATACAGAATTATGAGTTTTAATTAGCTACACAATTAATCGTTTGACCATGACCGAATTATATTATATATATGATATAAAACATTATTACATGACCGAATCGTGTAATGTAACAATTTGATTTGATAGAAAACACACTAACTGCTAAACAATACATTTTAATAATGTACACATTTCTGTTTCTGTAGATTTGTCGCAATAATAGTTTGTATTTTGAACAAAAATCAGTGTTTATATCAATTGTCTGACTTGATTATTTCCCTCTATATATGATGAAATCCTTTTGTAATACTATGATATACGCTGTCAAGCGTTTGAATAGAAATTGATTTTGTATGAAAAAATCAATAAATCAATCAATCAATCAATCAATCAATCAATCAATCAATCAATCAATAAATAAATAAATAAATAAATAAATAAATAAATAAATAAATAAATAAATAAACAAACAAACAAACAAACAAACAAACAAACAAACAAACAAACAAACAAACAAACAAACAAACAAACAAACAAACAAACAAACAAACAAACAAACAAACAAACAAACAAACAAACAAACAAACAAACAAACAAACAAACAAACAAACAAACAAACAAACAAACAAACAAACAAACAAATAAATAAATAAATAAATAAATAAATAAAGTGTTATGAACAATACATTTATAGCCAGGTCAGTGTAATGCATTCTTTTAACAGTAACAATAAGTACATTACAGTTGTTCATATAACTTTGCCTTAATTAACTTTACTAAAAAGTCAATTTTTTTTGTTAAACTTGGTTGTAGACAATCTTTAACAAAGGCACTTCATTTGATGTTCAGAGTTAAAAACCATAAAAACACACATTTTTCAAGTATAATGCTCATATATATAATTTGTCTAGAATATATTCACGCTTTTTGATCAGCAATGTAAATCGGCAAGACAATCCACTTCCTTTAAAAACAAAATATGCTTATAAGATCACATACTATACCTTTAAGCAAATAAAAAAGTACTCTTTAAAGGCAAGCTACCACTTTGGGTTTCTAGCCACATTTTTAAACATGGTTTCTATAGATCTTTCTTTTTAGGGCTAATGGTATACAAAATGTTCATTGTTTACGACGGACAATTTGGCAATTTTCGCGTGCGAGCACAGCTATTTTATTGGACACGAATCATACCGTTGAATTGGTCCAATTGGAACCATTAGTAACCAAAAGTCTCCCATACCAAGGTCAAATGATATCTCAGGAAAATTTAAAAATAGACAGTAAAAGGTTAAGTTTTTGCTAAGTTGAAGTTCAATTGGAACCAAACGTGGGTTAAAGATGTAGCATGGGAACTGTCATATGTTAATGAGGTCAAAGGTCACATACGAAGGTCAAAGGTCATCTCATGTCTAGTTGTAAAATAAGCTAAACATGTCGGGGGTAGAGGCGTTGCCTCGCGTAAAAAACTGCAATTTCCAACTAATTTGCCTGTCTTCCTTTTTCCTTTCTGTCCGTTTCCTTTCCCTTTTCCTTCCCTTTTTGTCTCCTCTTCTCCCTTTCTTTCCCTTCCATTTCCTGGTCAATTTGTTTTGCAGGGGGGGGGGGGGGGGGGGGGACTGTGCCCCCTTGCTACGCTACTGCGTGTGTATATTCCCCGGTGTCCGTCCCGCCCGCGAATTTATTATTAACCGTACACACTTACTGTATAAATGTATTGATGTACAATGTACATGTGCTATGCGCTTTACTCCGTCAAGGTAACGAACATCGCGTCCCGCCCGGTTATACGTGTGTAAAATGGTAAAATAATGTCCATGTATTGTATATCATACCAGGGTATGAGTGGGTCGCTGCAAATAGGATAACTCCTGCTGTAGCTTCTATTTCGCTGGGTGGCGGACATTCACCTACCGAAAATCAAGTCGTTCAGAAGATGATAAATGAAGGAGTAGTCGTCAGCGTGGCGGCGGGAAACGAAGACCAGGACGCTTGTAACACATCACCAGCCTCTGCTCCTGAGGTAAGCGAATGCATTTGGACGTTAACTCTAAGACATTTGAATAAAGAAGCGCCCTCACATTTCTGTGAAAGTTATATTTTCAAATCACGACTTTCAATCCCAGAGTGTTCCATTTCCGCAATGAACATTGGCTCAAATAAATGGGTAGTCTTGAACACTGAGTCTCATTTACTTATGACGGCTGGCCTTCCTGGCCTTACACTCTCAGAACAAAGGTTAAAATCTTTAACTATGTTGGTTAAAATTTTAACCAACGGGAGGTTACCAGGTGAACCACACAATTGGTTGGTTAAAACTGTAACCAACAGCTGTTGGTTAAACTTTAACCTGTGGTTGGTTACAATTTTTAATCATTTGTTGGTTAATATGTTTTGACCAACAGTGGTTGGTTAAACTTTAACCTGTGGTTGGTTACAACTTTTAATCATTTGTTGGTTAATATGTTTTAACCAACAGTGGTTGGTTAAAAAATGTTGGTTAAACTTCTTTTTTTTTTTTTTTGCTAAACTTTAACCCAGACAACATTACAACATTGATGTTTCATTGGCCCGATATTGGCTTTCAATACTGGCGCCAACCCGTGGCCAGGACCAACAAGGGACAGGACAAGGCACAAGATCCTAGCCAAGAGGCCGGGAAGCGATAACTTGAAACAGCGGCCGCAATTTTTAGACCACGTCAGAATTTATATATGAAATCAATCGTGTTATTTTCCGCCCCTGGTATTTACATTGGCATCATGTAAATACCAGGGGCGGAAAATAACACGCTTGATTTCATATACAAATTCTGACGTGGTCTAAATAATATGCGCAAAATATTTTCCTCGCCAATGAAATTCTTTAGCGGGAATCTTGTTATGACCTATTGTTGGTTAAAATTATAATGCCTTAACCAACGTTGAATAAACTAAAAATGAATTATATTTTTACTTTTTAACCAACGCAGTATTAAAAGTAATTTTTAACCAACGCTACCTTTGTAACCAATGTAGTATACTTTTTAACCAACATTCTTTTAACCCATGGCTTTTTAATACCTGTTCTGAGAGTGTACTGCAAGGATCTGCATAATTTTTCAGCCAGCTTCGATTAAGGCTCAATGGAGTCACGGTTCACTATGGGTGTTGCTAATAGGAAGCTCAGTTTCTGGAGGACCTACTTGTAAATAATGATAAAACGAATGTTCGCCATCTCTATAAGGTTTTTTTTCGATTAAAAAAACAACTTGTCAGTTTCGGTGATTTTTGGCAATCTTGTGGCTGAGAACACACATTCAACTAACTTTGTGAAGTTAAGAGATAAAGAGAACACAAGGATACAATGTGCATTGATAACTGGGCTTGTATCCTTTGCTCGATCCTCGGGTATATTTGAATTTCGCTAGTCATAGGTTCTGCTAGGATCATGCTTATAGGCCACCATAAAGCTAATATTCACTACATGTATTTCGGCCGCTGCTTGAGCCCTAAACAAATTCTTTGTATTAGCGCTCGTTATCCTTGTGCCTACGGTAACACAGCATCTGTTGTCCAGGGGGTATTTATTTGCCGCGAGAGTGAAGAGGTACCGGGTTCGATACCGTATTTTTAAATAGCCTTGGTTCCAGGCTGATCACTCACCCCCTTTATGCTGTACTACTACAGTTGAAACTGCTGTATTCATTATTTCCTGTCACAGAACAGTTTTGCTAACTGGATACAGGTATAATAAGCAGACTGTGTCCCAGCCCACATACCTACAAATCCACTAGCCCGATCAGGCTGATCACTCACCATTTATGCTATACTACACTCTCAGAACAAAGGTAAAAATCTTTAACCATGTTGGTTAAAATTTTAACCAACGGGAGGTTACCAGGTGAACCACACAATTGGTTGGTTAAAACTGTAACCAACAGCTGTTGGTTAAACTTTAACCTGTGGTTGGTTACAAATTTTAATCATTTGTTGGTTAATATGTTTTGACCAACAGTGGTTGGTTAAGCTTTAACCTGTGGTTGGTTACAATTTTTAATCATTTGTTGGTTAATATGTTTTAACCAACAGTAGTTGGTTAAAAAATGTTGGTTAAACTTTTATTTGTTTTGCTAATTTTTAACCCATACAACATTACAATATTGATGTTTCATTGGCCCGATATTGGCTTTCAATATTGGCGCCAACCCGTGGTCAGGATCAACAAGGGACAGGACAAGGCACAAGATCCTAGCCACGAGGCCGGGAAGCGACAACTTCAAACAGTGGCCGCAATTTTTAGACCACGTCAGAATATGTATATGAAAGCAATCGTGTTATTTTCGCAAAATATTTTCCTCGCCAATGAAATTCTTTGGCGGGAATCTTGTTATGACCTATTGTTGGTTAAAATTATGATGCCTTAACCAACGTTGAATAAACTAAAAATTAATCATAATTTCACTCTTTAACCAACGCAGTATTAAAAGTAATTTTTAACCAACGCTTCATTTTTAACCAATGTTGTATACTTTTTAACCAACATTCTTTTAACCCGTGATTATTTAATACCTGTTCTGAGAGTGTACTACAGTTGAAACTGCTGTATTTATTATTTCCTGCCATAGAACATTTTTTCTAACTGGATACAGGTATATTAAGCAGACTGTGTCCCAGCCTACATACCTACAAATCCACTAGCCCGATCAGGCTGATCGCTCACCCACTTTATGCTATACTACTACAGTTGAAACTGCTGTATTTATTATTTCCTGCCACAGAACAATTTTGCTAACTGGATACAGGTATAATAAGCAGACTGTGTCCCAGCCTACATACCTACAAATCCACTAGCCCGATCAGGCTGATCGCTCACCCACTTTATGCTATACTACTACAGTTGAAACTGCTGTATTTATTATTTCCTGCCACAGAACAATTTTGCTAACTGGATACAGGTATAATAAGCAGACTGTGTCCCAGCCTACATACCTACAAATCCACTAGCCCGATCAGGCTGATCACTCACCCCCTTTATGCTATACTACTACAGTTGAAACTGCTGTATTTATTATTTCCTGCCACAGAACAATTTTGCTAACTGGATACAGGTATAATAAGCAGACTGTGTCCCAGCCTACATACCTACAAATCCACTAGCCCGATCAGGCTGATCGCTCACCCACTTTATGCTATACTACTACAGTTGAAACTGCTGTATTTATTATTTCCTGCCACAGAACAATTTTGCTAACTGGATACAGGTATAATAAGCAGACTGTGTCCCAGCCTACATACCTACAAATCCACTAGCCCGATCAGGCTGATCACTCACCCCCTTTATGCTATACTACTACAGTTGAAACTGCTGTATTTATTATTTCCTGCCACAGAACAATTTTGCTAACTAGATACAGGTATAATAAGCAGACTGTGTCCCAGCCTACATACCTACAAATCCACTAGCCCGATCAGGCTGATCGCTCACCCACTTTATGCTATACTACTACAGTTGAAACGGCTGTATTTATTATTTCCTGCCACAGAACAGTTTTGCTAACTGGATACAGGTATAATAAGCAGACTGTCCTAGCCTACATACCTACAAATCCACTAGCCCGATCAGCCTTGGAACTTCTGTAATTGATTCCTACCATGTTTCAAATGATGCTGTAGAAAGAAGAAAAAATGAGCCAATCCACAGACCATTTCTCTAGGGTCTGTGGCCAATGAAATTCACCTTGTAACCATAGTGATCTCAGCCTTGTACACTAAGGCACACATCATTTTATTTGTAGGGTAAAATTAGGGGAAAACAAATTGCTGATGATGGTTCAGGTTGTCTTATGACACGTGGAACTATTGAATATGGTTAAACATAGATTTCTCTATCAAAGGTTCACTAGATGACGATTCTTTATTCTAAAACTTGCAAATAAAAGAAATATATACATGTAATATGATTTTGTCACAACCCATTGAAAAATGGAATATGCTTTCAACATTTTGAGTGGCACATCAGAAGACACACCTCTATAGCTGGACATCTGGCATTAATAACAGAAGTGTCAAGTCTCGGTGGCTGGGTAGATCAGTAACTTGGGTAGATCAGCGACTGGGGTAGATTAGTTATATGATGCAACAGTGGCTAGGGTCAATGGTGTGACTTTATATTTAAGGACATTAAGTCAAATGTCATGACTGGCATACTAAAAGGTAATTAGCAAAAATTAGATGGAAATGACTAACAAGAGAGACTTGAAGCAAGTCTAATTTTTAAAGGACTTTGTTAATTGATTCACTCAAGTTTGTTTGAGTCTATAAGAGATATAATTCCACGTTCGTTTTGATGTTCATATCATATCAGGCAATCACTGTCGGTGCTACAGATATCAACGATAAAAGAGCGTCATTTTCAAATTATGGAAGTTGTGTAGATATATTTGCACCCGGTGTCGGCATTACTAGCTCATATATCGCAGGGGAAGCCGATCCTAATTCAATCAGCAACACTGTCACTTGGGATGGTACCTCTATGGCTTGTCCACATGTGTCGGGTAAGCAGAATTGTCAAACATCTTGTATTTGCTCAGTTTTTTTTTTATCTTAGCCGTTTCTATCATGTGTATGGCTTTCAATACGGGTACATTTTTCTTATGTCTTTCTAACTCCTCCTACGGTCCTTTCATTCTGGCGAGTGACCCGTAGCTCAATAATGTATAAGTCGCATGATTGGCTTAAATATCGTGGTGAAAGAGAACCTTGGGGGGGGGGGGGGGGGGGGGGGGTGCAAAAGCAAATTGGTAATCATTCAAGGACAATTGTTACCTTCGCTCCCAAAAATTTCAAAAAAAGACTCGCCCATTTCATCCACGCCTAGTTACGCCCCTGGGTTGCTACTGATCTTGTTCAGAGGGTTCTTATTTGTTTCTGTTTGTTTATTCCCGTTGTTTCCATAGTTATTTGGGGTTTATTTATGCTCTAAATTTCTGCACATGAAATAAAGTAAAGCGAGTGACTCAAATCTCATTTGAACAAAAGCAAATGTAAAACTACAATTCTTTGTCTTTAATCAAAAGCATAATACGGGTTCGTTGCCGGGGTTCGTTGATAACAAGTGTTCAGACTCCAGATGACGTTTCTGCCGCGACAACTACACTGCTAAAATGTTGAGTAAAACGCTTACTCAACGTTGAGTAACTATGCAACAGTTCAACAGTTGAGTAAACAATGCCCAATATGTTCAACAGTTGAGTAAAATGTTGGGAATCTTTACTCAACTATTGAACATATTGGGCATTGTTTACTCAACTGTTGAACTGTTGCATAGATACTCAACGTTGAGTAAACGTTTTACTCAACATTGTAGCAGTGTATTTTATATAAATTTGTATTGGTATTTACTTACACTAGTAAGGAGGCATCTTAGCGGTGAATAATAGCGTAGGTCAATTTATTACCAAATCGAATTCAATCCTACAAGTGCAATATTTTGATGTTATTAATGTGCATTTTTATATCGTAATTTTAATAATGTATATTAGCATGTAATTTGGCCTGCGGGCCACGAGATGCTTCTGAATAAAATACCAAAGAAGAAAAAAAAAATTAAGGTCTTGAAATACTCCTTATAAGAGGACCTGTCTTGCAAACTTATTGAATCCAGTCTATGACATCTACAAGCAAAGCATTTCACATCAGCATTTTACAAATTCGTCGATATCGAAAATGAAATGCGTCCGAGTAGTGTCTACATACAAACAGCTGTCTTAAACAGCGAAATTACACAATGTTCAATTATTGAGATAAATGATGGTTTTTAGCAGCTTTTATTTTTAAATTGATTTTACGGCGTGACCATTTAAGTACATTAAAAGTCATTTGAAGTGAGAGCAAAATTTAGAACCATTTCCATTTTGTTCATCTGTCCATTCATGTGCGATCGCGTTATATTTTCATTTTTGTACGGATTACGGGCTATGTGCATAGGAGAGGAGGAACAACATTCGAGGAAATCTTTTTCAACTGACTTCCTTAAAAACTGTGATTTCCTTTTTATTTATTAACAGAATAAATCAAGTTTTTGCATTATGTGGCTCTAGAAACAGAATTGATAAACGGTTTGAATCTTTACATCGGTTGTAAAAGTTTCCCTTCAAATGGGGAATATGAAACATCTTATTATAACCTATCATCCTGTGAACTGATTTTTTACGGCGTTCAAAAATAAGGTATTTACGGACATTTTCCACCTGATTTTGACACCGTTTCATCCAGTTCATGTCAATTTTTACTCCGATGTAGCTGCATGTTTTCACACATTTCAGGGTAAACTTGACTTTATAAAATACTTAAATGGAAAAAATATTGAATGGGATGGATATATACTTCAATGTATTTTAATTAACCAACGATCGAATGTCTTGTTATATTATATTTCGGCATGAATAAACGCTTCTTATTTTGAACTACGCAATTGTATATATTTGTATTTACCACAGGGCGCCCTCGCACTTGATAATTTGGGGTTAAATCAAAGAGGCTTCCAAACTAACACTAGTGACTTTATTTTGCACAGGAGCCGCTGCAGCTTTGCTGAGTGTTGATGGTTCTCTCACCCCGGCACAGGTCACGGATCAACTATTGGATGCTTCGACTGTGAACCAAGTAACTGATCCCAAGTCATCTCCGAATCGACTTCTTTACATCGGGAGTAAGTCATGCAATATATAATTTGGCGTTTCTCATGTTGTCATCAATAAACTGAGACACAATCCACCTGCAACGTTAACCAGGAACTATATTATGCCATTTGTTTCAAAATCTCTTGAATTATAGGGCACTGGGAACTTTTTGTGATAAGCGATGCATTTTCTGTGAGATTATTCCTTTAGCAACTTGCCATACGTGCCTTTTTCTGGGCTGATTTACCACAAGTAAAATGTGCACGTATCCATGGTTGGTCCAAGGCGACACCTTGTCCATTGGGTAAATGTGTATTCCTCGTGGTTGTTTTTGTGTGAGGAGGGTGAAATTGGGTGAATTGTGGACAAGAGCATGGTGTTCCAGAGCAACATTTGCGGGGGAAGATGCGCACAAACATTTGGCCATTTAATGTCCAAATTGGGTGAAACTTAGTTTAATTTAGTTTGAAACTTGACAATTTTATAGACCCATGTAAATAAGGTAATTATGATACTGAACCATCACAAGTTTTCTTTGTGTTGGGGACACTGAAGGGTAGGGCTTGAGCCTATTATTCGCAATGGTGAGAGGGGAAATAACAAGTTAGGGTCATCCTGACTTGTGTCCCCCACGCGCCCTGCCCTTCTGAGTCAATTATCAGTCACTCGGGCACTCTTATTTTACGTTTTTAACATTTGTGAAAGCTTCTGGCATTCTTAACACAAAATCAGGGCCACAAGTAAAATTCGTTATTATCATACTACACTAAAAACGTCCAATTCAAAATGAGTTGTATCCTGGGTCGAGAGACACTTTAATATTCATTAATGTCAAATGGAAATTCCCAAATCACCTAAAATACATATTTAAAGGTCTTATCCATTTGCCAGCTAGCAGAAAATTTTCAATCATTGATTTTCAATTCACTTTTGTGGTTATGGTGGTAGGGAACCATTGAATTTGAATTGACTAGATTTCTATTAAGACACGGACTAGGGTACTAATAATGTTAATAAAAATTCCCTTTAAAAGGGATAACCCATGCCCAAGATGATTTCATTTATAAAGATAAAAAAATAAAATAAATGGAAGGCACCGATTTTAATCATTTCATTTTTTAAAGATGAAATTGCTCTTTAGGTTGGTCAAAGTTGGAGGACAAATACCTATAACTTATTTTCACAGTGTCATAACTCGGTGCGAAAAAAGGTTATATGCCCAAAGGATGCATTGGCCTACATTATATTTAGCTTGATTTCCAGATTAATCCAATTCCGACCCGGCTTTGGATGTTTAATTCCATATCTACAACTGAGACAACGCTATTTAAGGTTAAAGTGTATCCCTGGCATGCCTGGTCAAAGACAAGTCAAAAGAAGTTCTAATTGCAATCAAAACTACATACTGCCAGCTATTCCAAAATTGAAATCAAACAAAAACCTCTTTTTATTATGCCAAGCACACAGAATTGTCATTACTGATAATTGATGTTCTTATTGCTCTTTCAAAACTTATTTTATGATGTCAATTTTTAACTTTTGATTTTTTCGCGAAACCTTTTTTGCATTGAAATTTATTGAACCAAAATAGTAACAATCCATACTTGAAAGTGTACTTTCTCAATAACTTTGCTGATAATAGTGAAATCAACCAGTCTCTCCATAATTGAATCTTTAAATTCAGTTACACATTTATAGTAGATTCGATTTTTCTTTCCTTTTCTTGAAAACCGACTGCCATATTCAGTGTGGAAAACAATAATATTGTTCGCAATTGATGCTCATTTTGGTTTGTTATGAGCTAAGACAGTATACCTATTGTTCAAGTTTGACCAGATTACCATTTTAAATCTTAATCTTCGGATATTTTCAATAAAATTACTTATTTGGTGAAGAAGTTATATTTTCAATAAAATTACTTATTTGGTGAAGAAGGTAGGCCCCCGGGTAGGCCATCTGTTTAGCAAGTATCAGGTTTAACAATCTTTCTTGGGGAGCAATACCACAAGTCTTGCTTTATACAAAACTTAGAGTTCTTACTAAAAGGATTCTAAGTGTCTCTTAGAAATTGTTTCATATACTCGACTCTTGCTTGACTAGTCTGGTGGTTATCTACTACAAAATACAATGAAAACTTTAACAAGGACGCACTGCAGAAGTGCGCGTTATGGAGCAAACCACGCATTGTGAAGGTCGGACGCACTGTTAAACCGTAAGCCCCACCTCCCCGTGTTCAATTGTCTCATCTAAATGCCGCCGATTTCTCTGAAACTAACGAGATTGCTTAAACTTTCTTGGCTGTTTAAGAATTAGCTTTAAAATGTCTCCCCCGATTCTTTTATTGCCCCGCCACCCCGTTTTCCTCCTTTATTATTCCTCCAATAGTCATGTAGGGCCTAAACGTATGTAGTCCCTTTGTCATGTTTATTGTGTTCTAAATAAGGCCTCCCGAGATACTACCTAATACACCCATAACCCTAACCCTAACCCTACCATATACAACGACTGGGCACGTTGGTACCACCCGGCGTGGAAGTTTTTCGATAAAAAAATTGGACCCAGGGCCGGCCCATATAGTTTGCGCAATATACTGCGCAAAATATCCTTGGCAGCGGTGGTGTAGTGGGGAATTGTTCGCTCTACGTGCTGGAGGTCCCTGGATCAAATCAAATCTCGGGAGGGGGATCGGGGGGATATTTTGGTCGATTTTCCACGTTGAAGAAAAAAATCTGAAAAAGAGGGGGTAGAGTTAGGGTTAAGAAGCACTTTTTTGAATTTTTTTTCTTCTTCAAAACATTTCTAAGTTTTGTTAACCCTAACCCCCCTGAGTGCTAAAAAATGCTAATCCAAAGTCCCTCTCCAAACGCATGCGCCGTCGGTTTTCGATGACGTAGTCAACCGAGCCTATATAATGAGTGCAGTATACTGCACGAATGTGTAGCTGAGGGCCGTGGCTTAGTGTTAGGAAGGTGGGGCTCGAGAACGGAGGGTCCCCGGATCGAATCCCGGCAGGTTCCCGGAGATTTAGTTGGTGTTTTTTCCTCGAAAATTGTGATCCCGGTCAAAAATCCTAAACCGGGGTTAGGGTTATGGTAAAAAAAAAAAAGTTTTTTTTTCGTGTTCTATTATGGTAAAAAAAAAGAAGTTTTTTTTTCGTGTTCTATTAACCCTAACCCCCCTGAGTGCTAAAAAATGCTAATCCAAAGTCCCTCTCCAAACGCATGCGCCGTCGGTTTTCGATGACGTAGTCAACCGAGCCTATATAATGAGTGCAGTATACTGCACGAATGTGTAGCTGAGGGCCGTGGCTTAGTGTTAGGAAGGTGGGGCTCGAGAACGGAGGGTCCCCGGATCGAATCCCGGCAGGTTCCCGGAGATTTAGTTGGTGTTTTTTCCTCGAAAATTGTGATCCCGGTCAAAAATCCTAAACCGGGGTTAGGGTTAATATAACCCTAACCCTACCATATACCACAATATACCACGACTGGGCACGTTGGTACCACCCGGCGTGGAAGTTTTTCGATGAAAAAATGGACCCAGCTAGCCCATATAGTTTGCGTAATATATTGCGCAAACTATCCTTGGCATGGCAGCGGTAGTGTAGTGGGGAATTGTTCGCTCCACATGCTAGAGGTCCCGGGATCAAATCCCGGGGGGATCAGGGGGATATTTTGGTCGATTTTCCACGTTTAAGAAAAAATTCTGAAAAAGTGGGGGGGGGGGGGGGGTAGAGTTAGGGTTAAATTTCACATGTCACAGGTGGCACACCTGCGCATAGTATATCCAGGTAATTTTAGACTATCTGCGTTTTATAGTGAACCCCGTAATCCAGATACCACTGGTGCCCTTACTAATCCAGACACTCTATAATAATCATAATAATATACTACACGTTCCGTTTATCCATATCCAGATGCCCATGTGCCCTTATATCCAGATTATCAAGTAGGCCTAAGGGAAGTGCGGGGAGGAGGAGGTGGCTTTAGGGTATGATGGGGCAATACCGCACGTTCCGTTTATCCAGATACCCATGTGGCCTTAGTAAGGCCGCCTTACTATATCCATATTATCAAGTAAGGGAAGTGCGGGGAAGGGGGCTTAGACCTTAGGGTATGATGTGACAATCCCGTAATTTACGTGCTATAAGCCGCACGGCGAATAAGCCGCAGCACCTCAAATTAAGATTCAGACCTCATCGTATACAGTAAGCCGCACCGCTGTATAATAAGTCCCACAAAGAAAATGAAAGGGGGGTGTGTGTGTGGTGCGTGGGGTGGGGGGGGGGGGGGGTCGACCCTGATCCACCAGCCCATATCTTCATGACCAGCCATGGGGTTACAACTGCATGAGTGACTCCATCAAATGTATTTTCCTTCAGCCACTTCAGTCACTTTAATACATGTTATCCTGGATACGGTTTGCGCCTTGCTCCCAGTTTCTTTATTAAAATTATGATTAATGTTTTGTTTGTGTCTTGCTCTCGTTACATTTTATTGTACTGTACGGTATGCACCGCGGAGCAACCGTACGGACTGCCTGATTTCACTGCATGCCCCGTTTACAATGTACAGTTAGCGCCACAAACGCGTACACACTTTGTCTGCGTCATTACGTGTGCGCCGAACCGCGTGCGCCATGTTAAACGCGGTCGCGCAGCAACAACATAGGAACGGCTGGTATGGTACCGCCAGTTTCTTTATCGTTAGCAAACTCCGCGTTCATCTATGTTATTAATGTGAAAGTGTCACTTTAAGATCTGCGTAAGAGTTTTTGTTTACATTTAGAAAATGTCGTAAAATATTTTTATTTGTTGGACGTACAGTCCCGTATAAATGCTTGTTACTATGCGTTCTTTAAGAATCACAAATAGCCGCATATACAGAAATGTAGCTATATCCCTGAAGAAAAGATTTTGGGTGAAGACCATATGTCATTACTCATTCCGAAAACCACAATTTGTGTCCGAACAGTTAGCTACCCGAGTAAAAGAAATTCAACATTTCGGATTTTCACATGTGATCCTTTCTGCGCATGTCTGAAAACGGGAAAAACGGGCATTGAACTATCTAATTAGCTCGTGTATTAGAGGCGCAATTACCACGCTTTTTCAGTTGAAGAGGGACGCGAGTGTAAAATTATATTGAACTATCTAATAAAGCCATGTTCCGAAAATTAGTATATAGATATGGCATCACGAGACAGTGACGTAACCGGCTATTCCACTAATTGCAGCACATAACGCGCGCGCCTACTCGCGGCGCTGGCGTATACGCACGAGCGTTGAAAGGCGGAAGATACATACGCGTGCCTGTTAAGTTACGTCCCTGTCTAGAGGAAGCCAAATAGAGATAAGTAAAATTACTCGAATTCTCTCACGGAGTAATTGTTTTTCGCCTTTTTGAGTGGTGATCGGGCACATGAGGCGAAGAGTGGGCGGGTGAGTCTACAACTAACTAAAAAAACTGATATAAAACCTGAATCTATTTTCAGCAACCCTTTCGCCCCCGCCTGCGCCAAGTTCGATCCCAGGACCAACCTCTTGCAATTCGGAAGTAAGTAGCACGGGTCAGGTCACGTCACCTAACTATCCTGGTTACTACAACGACATGACCTGCAACACTATAATCAATGCTGGGGATAAAGTGGTATCGCTCAACTTCCTTGACTTCGAAGTGGAGGATGAGAATTATTGTTCGTTTGATAGCTTGAGTATTTACGATGGCAGCGACACGGACAGTGATCTGATAGGCGTATATTGCGGTGCGTATGTTCCACTCTACGTTTACTCCACTGGACAGTATATGCTTCTTGTGTTCAAGTCTGATTTCTCCGAAACTTATGCTGGATTCAGAGCAGACGTCGATTTTGTATCAGGTAGGTAAACAACGGTTGTCATTGGTATCATGTTATATAATTTATATTTGTCAGTCTGTAACGATCAATTAATATCAGTGTTCAGAAGAAGGGAAGAAGAAAAAAAATCGCATTTCTAGCGATAAATCAATTTATGAAGATTTCACACCGGTAAATGAATGTAGTCCTTGCCGACGACAATCGGACTTTCTCTTTATTTTAGCATCCTGTGACACACGACTAATTATTATTATTATTATTTTATTACTTTTTGCCCCCAAATGATTACAGTTCGAATCTAATCCTGATTTTAGGACTAGACTACTATCTATCATAGTCCTAGAGCATTAACAAATCACACGAAGCTGTATTTTTTAGGATAGTTCCCATGATATGAGGAACAACATATTAAAAGTCCCCAAGTTTCCCGTGTGTGCTAAATCTAAAATGGCCGCCATAAACGGGGTGACAAGCATAGCAAGTTGTTCGTCTTGGTATGAGGATTTTAAAAATGTATAGTTTGCCCAACTTCTGATGTCTTGTTACCGAGATATTAAACAAAATGTGAAAAGGTCATTGACCTTTGCATTTGGGCAATGGAACTTGACCTTTTAAACACTCTATAAAATATTTTAAACGTTAAAAATACTATTTCTGGTATCCTTGTGATCAGACGAACAATTTGAGATATCGTTTGTCAAAATCGGAGCAAGTTCAAATGTTGACCCCCAAATGCATATGTCAACGACCTTTTTGACATTTTACTCAATATCTCTGTAAACAAGCATCGGAAGTACCTAAGTACCTATACATTTTAGAATCCTTGTGCTGAGACGAATAATTTGATATGTGTGTTAGCTTAATGAAGCCTTTGTATTTTTGACCCATTTTATGGCGGCCATTTTGGACTTTTGGCTCTAAACATTTTAGCACACACTAACACACTACTTGTGGGGACTTTTAATATGTGATTCAACACAAAAAAACTGCTTGTTACCAGCTATTTCCAGGTTTTGGGCAATATGATGCTAACATTCTTGGACTACTATATTACCACAGTGCAAACAGAGATCTTTTCAGTCCATTTGATAGGATCTTGGGTGATTTCGATTGTAGGTTACAGCTGTCCACTTGGTCAAGGTTAGGACGCAATGAAAACCAGTACGTATGGTTCGTTCGTACACGTGACTTGTATAAAGTAAGCCTTATAGTCGTCAAAGTCACCAAATCTATGTAGTAGAACATGTAAAATAACATCTATATAATAATACGCTACTCTCTGTCTGTCTGTGTGTCTGTCTGTCTGTGCGCGCTTTTTCGTCCCAGGACCAACCCCTTGCAATTCGGAAGTAGACAGCACGGGTCAGGTCACGTCACCTGACTATCCTGGTTACTACAACGACATGACCTGCAACACTATAATCAATGCTGGGGATAAAGTGGTATCGCTCAACTTCCTTGACTTCGAAGTGGAAGATGAGTATGATTGTTCGTATGATAGCTTGAGTATTTACGATGGCAGCGACACGGACAGTGATCTGATAGGCGTATATTGCGGTGCGTATCTTCCACTCCCCGTTTACTCCACTGGACAGTATATGCTTCTTGTGTTCAAGTCTGATTCCTCCGAAACTTATGCTGGATTCAGAGCAGACGTCGATTTTGTATCAGGTAGGTAAACAACGGTTGCCATTGGTATCATGTTATATAATTGATTTTGTCAGTCTGTAACGATCAATTAATATCAGCATTTCTAGCGATAAATCAATTTATGAAGATTTCACACCGGTAAATGAATGTAGTCCTTGCCGACGACAATCGGACTCTCTCTTTATTTTAGCATTCTGTGGCACAAGACTAATTATTATTATCATTATTTTATTACTTTTTGCCCCCAAATGATTAAAGTTCGAATCTAATCCTGATTTTAGGACTAGACTACTATATATTATAGTCCTAGAGCATTAACAAATCACACGAAGCTGTATTTTTTTAGGATAGTTCCCATGATACGAGGAACAATATATCAAAAATCCCCAAGTTTCCCGTGTATGCTAAATCCAAAATGGCCGCCATAAACGGGGTGACAAGCATAGCAAGTTGTTCGTCTTGGTATGAGGATTTTAAAAATGTATAGTTTGCCCAACTTCTGATGTCTTGTTACTGAGATATTAAGCATAATGTGAAAAGGTCATTGACCTTTGCATTTGGGTAATGGAACTTGACCTTTTAAACACTCTATAAAATATTTTAAACGGTAAAAATACTATTTCTGGTATCCTTGTGATCAGACGAACAATTTGAGATATCGTTTGTAAAAATCGGTTCAAATGTTGATCCCAAATGCAAATGTCAACGACCTTTTGACATTTTACTCAATATCTCTGTAAACAAGCATCGGAAGTGGGGCCACCTATACATTTTAGAATCCTTGTGCTGAGACGAACAATTTGATATGTGTGTTAGCTTAATGAGGCCTTTGTATTTTTGACCCACTTTATGGCGGCCATTTTGGCTCTAAACATTTTAGCACACACGGGCGCGGGATTTGTGGGGACTTTTAATATGTGATTCAACACACACAAAACTGCTTGTTACCAGGTATTTCCAGGTTTTGGGCAATATGATGCTAACATTCTTGGACTACTATATTAGCACAGTGCAAACAGATCTTTTCAGTCCATTTTGTAGGATCTTGGGTGATTTCGATTGTAGGTTACAGCTGTCCACTTGGTCAAGGTTAGGACGCAATGAAAACCAGTACGTATGGTTCGTTCGTACACGTGACTTGTATAAAGTAAGTCTTATAGTCGTCAAAGTCACCAAATATATGTAGTAGAACATGTAAAATAACATGAGATATTAATACAGTATCACATGATTAGTATAAATATGGGATATCCTACATTCTTAACATATTTTGTCAGTGTTATTGCGCTTTATTCCGTTGAGGACGCCAAGACGGAATAAATATAATCATGAGATATTGTACTCTGCAGTACTAGAATATACTCTGTTATATCATGATAGGCCTAATTTCAACCATGTGATAGTTTTTACTATCATTATGGCTGGACCAGAATGAAGTGATATCATGATATAAAACAAATATTGAATGCCTTTTGTTTGTGCAATAGTAAAACTATATCACTCGATCCAATTTGGATTATTCCATTACACTCGGCTTCGCCTCGTGCAATGGAAAAATCCAAATTTGACCTTGTGATATAGTTTTTACTATTACATGCTCAGGCATTAAATATTTGTATAACATGATACTAATCATGTGATACTGTATTAATATCACATGTTATTTTACATGTTCTACTACATAAATTGGATGTCAAAGTAATGCTTTGCATCACTATACGTACAAGCACCCATAACATTGAAGACCAATGCAAATATTTCTATGTACGTTATCATGGAAATGTTTGCATTTGCCTCAGTCTGTGCATTTCAATGGTGCTTCTGTGTATGGTGATTACATACACTTTGGCGACTAACCTATACGTATCAGCATACGTACTGATTTTCAGTGCGGCCTTAAATTCAATCGTGTAACTCGTATTACACTGGGATTACACTTACAACATCCTTCGATCATTTGTTTATGTTTTGTTCGACAGATTGGACGACGATGTTGAAGCCGACTCGAATTATTCCTCAAAAGGTCTTTGATGAACCAGGTATGTCTATAAACAAATCTATGTTCCTATTTTTTCTCTTCAATTATTCCTCAAAGGGTCTTTGATTAACCAGGTATTTCGATAAACAAATCTAAGCTCCTACTTTGTCCAATTCCTCCTCAAAAGATCATTGATAAAACAGTTGGTTGGTACGTTTTCCCGTCATAACTGACAGCTCGTGACTTTGGTGATGACACGCCACTTCCGTCGGTCAGCAGCCAATCGATACATGACTGAAGTAGGATGCCCAACCAGAGTTTTTATTCTGTCGAACTATCTTGACCTTGGCCGGCCTCGTCCGCGTGCACCCTCAATCTTGCCCTGCATGATCACCTTCTCTAGACAGTTTCCTTGGCGTCTGGCAATATGACCGAAATAAGAGAGAGTTTGGTAATTGATCAGCCCAAGTAGTCTTGTCTTCACACCAACCTCCTGAAGCACACTCACATTGGTTCTCTTCATGACCCAAGTGATCCTTAACATCCGGCGCCAACACCACATTTCAAATGCATTCATTGTGTTACAGCTTGCAGTTGTCAGTGTCCAGGATTCACAGCCGTAGGTTGAAATAGGGAAAACGAGTGCTTTGACCAGGCGTACATTACCTTGGTTGATATAGTGATGCCTCTGTCAGCCCATATTTTTGAGAGCTGTGTTATTGCAGATCTAGCCATAGCCAAACGACGCCTGATTTCTGTATAACATCCTAGTGTTCCTCCTTCTTGAGTAATGAGAGATCCGAGGAAATTGAACTGTTGGATCTGATCCACATTTTGACCGTCAACTAGAAGAGGGGTATAATGTTTCCATCATCACCGATGACCATGAACTTTGTTTTGGCAACATTGAGATGTAGGCCCAAGCTATCAATTTAATTCTTGACCTTCTTCAGCAAGATGCCTAACTCTTCCTGGCTTGTGGCTATTAGTGTGGTGTCATCTGCATATCGTAAGTTGTGAAGCTGCCAGCCATTTATATGCCGCCAGCCCATCCATCAAGGACATGTCTCATGATGTGCTCGGCATACAAATTGAACAGAGTAGGTGAGAGGATGCATCCTTGACGCACACCTTGGCCGAGATTGAACCAGTCGCTGTCTCCCTGAGCAGTGCGCACACAAGCAAATTGGCCATCATAGAGGCTTTTTAGTAGTTGAACTAGATGGTTGGGGACTCCTAGAGCTTGTAGCGCAATCCAGAGAGG
Organism: Ophiura sarsii; assembly: GCA_035610835.1. Taxonomy (NCBI): domain Eukaryota; kingdom Metazoa; phylum Echinodermata; class Ophiuroidea; order Amphilepidida; family Ophiuridae; genus Ophiura; species Ophiura sarsii. The sequence continues at coordinate 17,891,135 of CM069458.1, read as the reverse complement.
ACCATATCTCACGCAGTCAAAGGCTTTGGCATAATCTATAAAGCAGATAGGTATGCCTTTCGCTTGTATTCCTTGCATTTTTCAATGATGTGGCGAATATTAGCTATATGGTCTCTGGTGCCACGGCCTCTTCGAACACCAGCCTGTTCTGGAGGAAGCTCTCTTTCGAGATGTGGTCTCAATCTTTCATTAAAGATGTGCAGTAGAATTTTGCTGGTATGTAGGATAAGAGCTATAGTTCTGTTGTTCTTGCATTTACTGACATCTCCTTTTTTGGGTAGGGTGAGGAAAACAGATTTTTCCAGTCTTCAGGCCATATCTGAGTGTGCCATATCTTGTTGCAGAGATGTAGCAGGATTGAAACTCCATGTTCGTCAGTGTTTTTGAGTAGCTCGCCGGGAATATCGTCTATGCCAGGTGCCTTGTTGGGTTTAAGCTTCTTGATGGCATTCTTGACTTCAGATACAAGAATATCAGGCTCCTCCTCATTGCACTCGATATCTGCTTGTATGCCAGTGACCTCTTGAGACGCATAAAGCCCCTTGCAGTAGTTTTTCCACCGCTCTTTGATGTCTGCCCCCTCTGTCAGAACTTTGCCATTCTCATCCTTGATTACTGCAAGTTTGGCTGTAGTTTTATTGGTCAGATTCTTTATTCCACGGAACAGATCTCTGCTGATATTCTGGGCACTGTGGTCTCCCAATTCACTGCACAACTTACTGATGTGACTGTTTTTGTCCCTCCTTGCCTCTGTTGGATTTCATTAGAGAACTTGCGGTATAGGTTGCTATGCTGTAGGCCAGCTTCTTTAAGATGACGTCTTTCATCTGCAAGGTCTATTACCTCTTGAGACAGCCAATGGGATGCACTTCTCTTGGGCTTCTTTGAGACATGTTTTTTGGCAGTGTGTTGAATTGAATCCTTGATGCCTAGCCATAGCTCATCTGGTGTTATTTCGGCTTCATGGAGCATCAACTTCTCGTATATGTTACTAGTTTCTGTCCAGAATTGCTTATAACTGATGTTCTGCAAGTCATACCTCATAACCCTCTGTGAGTTATGAATACATTTTAAGTATTTCGATAAACAAATGTATGTTCCTTACTATTTTCAATATCTTTTTACAGACACTAAAAAGTCTATCATCTCTGAATAATTTGGGTATGTTTCTCGGGTGTATCAAGAACCTTAGACTTTGTCATAGTGTCCAATGATCTTCAGCTGTGGAAGGCAGTAAACCGTTTAGAGACCCGATCCGAAATTGATCCAAACAATTTGCCACAGAATGACAAATGAGCCACAATTCACACAATTAATATTACTATTCTCGTAACAGATGCAGAGAAGTCAATGAAGCCAACCCGTCTCGTGCCTCAATTGTCCGGAGATCCAGGCAAAAATGAGGAGAATATTTCGGAGAAGGATGTTACTAATGGTAGCAACTGAGAAAAGAAGCTTGGCGTTGCTAAGGGTAGCAACTGAGAAAAGAAGCTAACGAAAAAACCACTTTATTTAAATATCTAATGACGCACCATTGTAGTTTACTTAAGTTCTCCTTAATTTCTAGAGGTTATAATTGATCAATATTTTGAAAAACCAGGCTTTTAGGCGACCAAAACAACAACAACAACAAAAACATATGTTTTTAGGTTACACTGGTTTCCCATATTTGCATTTATTTATCTAAAACATTAAACATCTACTAACATTTTAAAATTCGGAGACCCCACTTATCCCTCCTCAAAAAAACACACACAACAAAACCCCGCATCTCGCATCTTGGTATTTAGACTACCCACCGGAAACAAACTGTTTTTTTTGCCTTATTTATACATCAATAGCACTTCAGATAGGGTCGGTCGATAGGGCATGTTTTCCTTTGTATAGGCCTATTTCAGGGAAAAAATCGTGGAAATGTTTAAACATCTTAAAAACATTTTTGAATTGTCCATAAATGTTTTCAACAATTTGAAATGAAAAAAAAAGACACCACTCAAATTCAAAATATATATGTGTCGGTCGGGCCCTTAAAGAACAGATTTCATTTTCTTGGTCTTTTCGGCGAGAATAAATTCGTCTACCAAAAACAATTTTCTGGCTAATAAACCCCTGTTTTTCAATGGATAAAAATTGTGTATTAAAAAATACAATGGATTCTCGTAGATATAACGATAGCATATCCAGAATGCATGATTCCCGCTGAAATGAAAAAAAGAAAGACCAAACCTTAATTCTCGCCTCCTGCCCATCCACCTGGTTGGTAAAATCCTTTTTTTTTTTAAAAATGATTGGGTGATTGAGTGTCGACAATTAACTATGAGATGGAGAGTTAGGACACATGTAGTAATAACTCTTTTGTTGAAACGTTGGTGATTGGTAATTGAAATTCTTATTAAATCCTTCTCTGATCTAGAAGCAAATTACACAAATGTGTCAAGTATTTTCATTTCGTCTACACGGTGAGTCAGAAACAACGGGCGCTTGGTGGCAAATACGTTGTGAAAATGTCAGGCATGCATATACAGTTCCGTATCAATAATAGTGCTAGACAGACAATTTAGCTTTAATTCAAAAATCATTTTTAAAATCAACCATTGTGTGTTATGTTGCATCAATGTCTGTACATTACAATACTGTATTTTAGTACAGGGTTAATTCATAAGAAAGCGCGTAAAGGCCCTGTCACACCATAACGTATCGCCTCAACGTATGCCAACGTATGCGAAATATCGAAAAATACGTTGGTGTACGTTGGCGTACGCTGATATAAGTTAAGGGTACGTTGGGGATACGTCGTTTACGTTAAGAGCACGCTGTGATACGCTGTGACAATTTGAACCACGAAAAAATATTGAGCATGCTCAAAATGTCTCGACGTACTCAACGTGTGCTTAATACGTTCTGCATAAGTTCCCGGTAAGTTTGTGGTACGTTAAATAAACGTTGACATACGCTGACATACGTTAGTGGTACGTTACTCGTACGTTACTCGTAAGTTGGTATACTTTGATGAACGTAGGCTGGGGGAAACGTACAGCCAACGTAGTGATAACGAGTAGATAACGTATATGTGCCGTATGTCTAACGTATGCCTGACGTATTTCCAACGAGTTTCGACGTATTCTCACGTATTCACCTTATGCCGGGCGATCGTGTAAGGCCCTGTCACGTATCCATAGCGTATCCATAGCGTATTGAACGTATACATAGCGTATGACTAACGTATTGATAGCGTATCACTAACTTATAACATACTTATGACAGCGTATCACAGCGTATGCGAGCGTATGCGAGCGTATGCGAGCGTATGCGAGCGTATGACTAACGTATGCTTAACATATACTCAACGTATTCGTAGCGTATGTCTGCCGTGTTCGACGTATCGTCAGCGTTTCCTCGACGTACAACGAAGACGTGGCTTATTATGCCGCTGTAGCACGTATAAATACGTACCGCGCCGATCTCACATTACATCATTCCCGCCGATGTCATCAAGCAGTTAACATGCCTCCCAAGAAGAAGCAAACAACCAGGGGCCGAGGAGGAAAGAGCAAGAAGGCCAAGACAGACCATGAAGAAGTGAGGATGAGATACTCAAGGGACCCATTTATATACTCAAACCCTCCATAAGTTCCCAAAACGCCGAATGCGCGCTAGCTGTACGGTAGCCCTGTCACACCATGGCGTATCGCCTGAACGTATAACAACGTATGCGAAATATCGAAAAATACGTTGGCGTACGTTGGTGTACGTTGGTGTACGCTGATACAAGTTAGGGGTAAGTTTGGGATACGTCGTATACGTTAAGAGCACGCTGTGATACGTTGTGAAAATTTGGAACACGTCGAGCCCGCGAAAAATTATTGAGCATGTTCAAAATTTCTCGACGTACTCAACGTGTGCTTAACTTACGTTCTGCATAAGTTCCCGATAGGTTCGTGGTACGTTAGACATACGTTTACAAACGCTGACATACGTTAGACATACGCTGACATACGTTAGAGGTACGTTAATCGTCTTAAGTTGTAGGTTGGACATATAGATTTACCCTTCTAGATATTTTAATAGTTATCATCTAGGATGCGTTTACTTGAACTGGCAACACTTGTCCCGCCGTGTACGAAACTCAATTTCTGCAACGGCATAAGTCACGTGTTCGTTGTACGCCGAGGATACGCTGAGGATACGTCGAGCACGGCAGACATACGCTACGAATACGTTGGTCATACGCTCGCCGATCGCATACGCTGTGATACGCTGTCATAAGTTTGGTATAAGTTAGTGATACGCTATCAATACGTTAGTCATACGCTATGTATGCGTTTAATACGCTATGGATACGTCCATTCCATCACCGATGTTGACGCAATTCGTTGGGAAGTTGGACGTTCTTGGACGTTCTCGGACTCTGACAATTTTCGAGCTATTTTTTGAATACGTCGGCATACGTTCAGGCCACGTTCAGGCCATACGCTATGGTGTGACAGGGCCTTAAAGGCCCTGTCACACCATAACGTATCGCCTCAACGTATGCCAACGTATGCGAAATATCGAAAAATACGTTGGTGTACGTTGGCGTACGCTGATATAAGTTAGGGGTACGTTGGGGATACGTCGTTTACGTTAAGAGCACGCTGTGATACGCTGTGACAATTTGGACCACGAAAAAATATTGAGCATGCTCAAAATTTCTCGACGTACTCAACGTGTGCTTAATACGTTCTGCATAAGTTCCCGGTAAGTTTGTGGTACGTTAAATATACGTTGACATACGCTGACATACGTTACTCGTACGTTACTCGTACGTTACTCGTAAGTTGGTATACGTTAATGAACGTAGGCTGGGGGAAACGTACAGCCAACGTAGTGATAACGAGTTGATAACGTATATGTGCCGTATGCCTGACGTATTTCCAACGAGTTTCGACGTATTCTCACGTATTCACCTTATGCCGGGCGATCGTGTAAGGCCCTGTCACGTATCCATAGCGTATCCATAGCGTATTGAACGTATACATAGCGTATGACTAACGTATTGATAGCGTATCACTAACTTATAACATACTTATGACTGCGTATCACAGCGTATGCGAGCGTATACGAGCGTATGACTAACGTATGCTTAACGTATACTTAACGTATTCGTAGCGTATGTCTGCCGTGTTCGACGTATCGTCAGCGTATCCTCGACGTACAACGAACACGTGGCTTATTATGCCGCTGTAGCACGTATAAATACCGCGCCGATCTCACATTACATAATTCCCGCCGATGTCATCAAGCAGTTAACATGCCTCCCAAGAAGAAGCAAGCAACCAGGGGCCGAGGCCGAGGAGGAGGAAAAAGCAAGAAGGCCAAGACAGACCATGAAGAAGTGAGGATGAGATACTCAAGGGACCCATTTATATACTCAAACCCTCCATAAGTTCCCAAAACGCCGAATGCGCGCTAGCTGTACGGTAGCCCTGTCACACCATGGCGTATCGCCTGAACGTATAACAACGTATGCGAAATATCGAAAAATACGTTGGCGTACGTTGGCGTACGTTGGTGTACGCTGATACAAGTTAGGGGTAAGTTTGGGATACGTCGTATACGTTAAGAGCACGCTGTGATACGTTGTGAAAATTTGGAACACGTCGAGCCCGCGAAAAATTATTGAGCATGTTCAAAATTTCTCGACGTACTCAACGTGTGCTTAACTTATAAACGCTGACATACGTTAGACATACGCTGACATACGTTAGAGGTACGTTAATCGTCTTAAGTTATAGGTTGGACATATATATTTACCCTTCTAGATATTTTAATAGTTATCATCTAGGCTGCGTTTACTTGAACTGGCAACACTTGTCCCGCCGTGTACGAAACTCAATTTCTGCAACAGCATAAGTCACGTGTTCGTTGTACGCCGAGGATACGCTGAGGATAAGTCGAGCACGGCAGACATAGGCTACGAATACGTTGGTCATACGCTCGCCGATCGCATACGCTGTGATACGCTGTCATAAGTTTGTTATAAGTTAGTGATACGCTATCAATACGTTAGTCATACGCTATGTATGCGTTTAATACGCTATGGATACGTCCATTCCATTACCGATGTTGACGCAATTCGTTGGGAAGTTGGACGTTCTTGGACGTTCTCGGACTCTGACAATTTTCGAGCTATTTTTTGAATACGTCGGCATACGTTCAGGCCACGTTCAGGCCATACGCTATGGTGTGACAGGGCCTTAACATTCGAATAGAATGTGGAATGTTGTGGTAATTGCCATTCCGTGGATTGGCTAGAAAAGACGACTCTTCTAAAATGGATGTAACATTAGCACAGTGCTATGGTAGATTTCGATGTTTTAATATAAGGCTTTATTTAGGTCTAGTGTTTGAACATCAAGACAAAGTAAAAGAATACAGAATATTAAGGAGGTGTCCCGCAAGCACAACATTGTGCATTATAATATTAGAAAGTATCGAGCCCAAATCGCGTAGTTATATAGAACAGAACATCATACTTCTGACAAAAACGAATAAAAACTGCCATCTCTCATGGCAGTTAACATTCGTTTTGTCATTAGAATGATGTTTTGTTTTGTTTTGTTCTACGCGGTTAAGGCTCGGTTATTATTTTTCTAACATATAATGCACGATATTGTGCTTGCGGGACACCTCCTTTAAGTGATGATGAAAATGAATAATCTTTCCCTCGTGGTGGTCGAAAAGTGAGGGAAATAAATCATTTCCTAGACAGGGATTTGTCCCCAGGACGTCCCGATCTCTAGCCGGACGCTCTTACCACTGAGCTATCGAGGACAGTGGACTTTACTGCACCTATCCTCCTGGCTACCATGACCACAGTAGGACACCCCCTAGTGACACCTATCCTCCTGGCTACCATGACCACAGTAGGACACCCCCTAGTGACACCTATCCTCCTGGCTACCATGACCACAGTAGGACACCCCCTAGTGACACCTATCCTCCTGGCTACCATGACCACAGTAGGACACCCCCTAGTGACACCTATCCTCCTGGCTACCATGACCACAGTAGGACACCCCCTAGTGACACCTATCCTCCTGGCTACCATGACCACAGTAGGACACCCCCTAGTGACACCTATCCTCCTGGCTACCATGACCACAGTAGGACACCCCTAGTGACACCTATCCTCCTGGCTACCATGACCACAGTAGGACACCCCCTAGTGACACCTATCCTCCTGGCTACCATGACCACAGTAGGACACCCCCTAGTGACACCTATCCTCCTGGCTACCATGACCACAGTAGGACACCCCCTAGTGACACCTATCCTCCTGGCTACCATGACCACAGTAGGACACCCCCTAGTGACACCTATCCTCCTGGCTACCATGACCACAGTAGGACACCCCCTAGTGACACCTATCCTCCTGGCTACCATGACCACAGTAGGACACCCCCTAGTGACACCTATCCTCCTGGCTACCATGACCACAGTAGGACACCCCCTAGTGACACCTATCCTCCTGGCTACCATGACCACAGTAGGACACCCCCTGGTGACACCTATCCTCCTGGCTACCATGACCACAGTAGGACACCCCCTAGTGACACCTATCCTCCTGGCTACCATGACCACAGTAGGACACCCCCTAGTGACACCTATCCTCATGGCTACCATGACCACAGTAGGACACCCCCTAGTGACACCTATCCTCCTGGCTACCATGACCACAGTAGGACACCCCCTAGTGACACCTATCCTCCTGGCTACCATGACCACAGTAGGACACCCCCTGGTGACACCTATCCTCCTGGCTACCATGACCACAGTAGGACACCCCTGGTGTAATCCATGCTCATGCTTGACAACTCACACAATTCCAGGAAACTCACACAATTCCAGGAACCAGTCACAACGGTCTAGGCCTAGAGATAAGATTCAAGGAACATTTTGGTATATGTCTCCCTGTGCCAGCATACCGGGACCAAAAACCCTAAAACTGGGTCTCCGCTCCCCAGCTAAATGGTCAGATTATATTGACCTTGACCTTTGTGAAATTTTGTAAATAATATGAATTATATTTCTGTTCAATGGCGGGTTGTGACGTCAGTGCGAAATTCGGTGACAAATTACTTACAATAAGTCGGTAGGTTGTGAATGAGTCCGATGTTTCACGTTTTAGAGCATCCATAACTGTAACAGTAGATGGCAAATGGTATGCCGGGTGTTCGTCCATCTAATGGGGCTCTCACATGTATCCGTGTGAGATGAGCGGCCCCTAACCGTGTGAAAAATGGGTGCGGACGGCGGCACACACGGTGGGCCGTTTCCCGTCCGTTGAACACGTTCAGGGGACTTTGCCGGCCACCGGAGTTTTGAACATGCTCAAAACTTCTGGCGGTGAGTAAAAGCGACGGCGAACGATGAGAGCCCGGTATGAAGACGGTATAAGGACGGCGCACCCGTTCGCATCCGTTTCGCACCCGTTTCGCACCCGTTGCGCGCCCATTCGCAGGGCGGTGACTGACGGTGGTGGACGTCGACCATCTTAGCGACGGACTGCGAATGGCCGCATGCAGCCTAGTAACCGTTCGCGGAACGGACTCTCAGCAGGCATGTTGCAACTCTCTAAATGTAAAAGAGCTAAAACTCACTCTTTCGAGAGCTCTAGGAAGAACAGATCTTTTTTTGGAGTGAAGTTCACCGTCTTAAAAGAGCGATTTTCACTCTAAAAAGAGTTAAAATCACTCTAAAAAGAGTAAAATCACTCTAAAAAGAGTTAAAATCACTCTGAAAAGAGTGGAAATCACTCTTAAAAGAGTGACAAATCTCACCGTTTGCCGCCGCCTTTACTCACCCGGCAGGACCCGGCAGGAGTTTTGAGCATGCTCAAAAGTCCTGCCGGGCGCGGATGGCCGGCAATGTCCCCGGCAACGTGTTCAACGGGCGGGAAACGGCCCACCGTGTGACATCACCGTGTGCCACCGTCTGCACCAATTTGTCACACGGTAATAGGCCGGCCAGCTCACACGGATACATGTGAGTACAAATTTATTTTACAGACATTCCCGGAATGGGAGCGAAGCGGCGAGCTTGAGCGCTCAGCTTATACAGGGCAGTTTGATGACGTTATCAAGGCGGTAGGTACCCAAGCGTTTCGGCCGGTGAGGACCTGGTGAGGAGGTGGTATCAGCCCGGTTCAAGGCTGATAAGGACCCGGTATAGAACAGTATGAACCTGGTGACAAAAATAAATCAATGCGGCCGTTGACATGTTTTGCTGATTGTTCACCGTGTTGGACTCTGTTGTTTTTCTATAAGACGGTAAGGGGCCTCCCAGCTCACACGGATACATGTGAAGGCCCCATAATGGGGGAATCAAATCACATGTATCCGTGTGAGCTGGGCGGCCCCTTACCGAGTGAAAATGATTGCGGACGGCGGCACACACGGTGGGCCGTTTCCCGTCCGTTGAACACGTTCAGGGGACTTTGCCGGTCACCGGAGTTTTGAACATGCTCAAAATTCCTGGCGGGCGAGTAAAAGCGGCGGCGAACGATGAGAGCCCGGTATGAAGACGGTATAAGGACGGCGCACCCGTTCGCGCCCATTCGCAGGGCGGTCAACGTCGACCATCTTAGCGACGGGCTGCGAATGGCCGTATGTAGCCTGATAACCGTTCGCGAAACGGACTCTCAGGCGGGACAGCTCTTTTTTTTTGGAGTGAAGTTCACTCTTAAAAGAGCGATTTTCACTCTAAAAGAGGTAAAATCACTCTTTAAAAAGAATGAAAAATCACTCTCAATTTTTCACTCTTCAAAAAGAGTGCAAAACCACTCTGAAAAGATTGAACTTCACTTCTTAGAAGAGCCGCCCTTTCTAGAGCTCTCACAATAGTGAGGTTTAGCTCTTTTACATTTAGAGACTATTATAGATGTTGGTCGTACGAATTCCGGAATGCAAATGAAGCGGCGAGCTTGAGCGCTCAGCTTAAAAAGGGCTGTTTGATGATGTAATCAAGACGTTTCGGCCGGTACCCAGGCGTTCCGACCGGTTAGGAGCCGGTATGGAGGTGGTATGCACACGGTGAGGACACGGTGAGAACGGTAAGCTAGACCTGTATGAGGCCGGTGAGCCCGGTACCAGGCCGGTCAGAACCCGGTACAGACCTGGTGTAGAGCGGTATGGAACGGTGAGAACGGTAAGCTAGCTACGTATGAGGACGGTGAGCCCGGTACCAGGCCGGTGAGTACTCCGCATAGACCCGGTATATAACGGTATGGACCCGGTGACCACCACCAAAACTCAATGCACCCGTTGACATTTTTTACTGATTGTTTGGACTCTTTTTGATTTTCTATTAGACGGTATTAGGTAGCCGCCTACCATTACCGCCCTGCGAACGGGCGCGAAACGGGTGTGCCGTCTTTATACCGTCCTCAAACCGGGCTCTCACCGTTTGCCGTCGCTTTTACTCACCCGGCAGGAGTTTTGAGCATGTTCAAACTTCCTGCCGGGCGCGGATGGCCGGCGATGTCCCCGGCAACGTGTTCAACGTACGGGAAACGGCCCACCGTGTGACATCAACCGTGTGCCGCCGTCTGCACCAATTTGTCACACGGTACTGGGCCAGCCAGCTCACACGGATACATGTGAGTACAAATGTATTTTACAGAGATTCCCGGAATTTGAGCGAAGCGGAGAGCTTGAGCGCTCAGCTTATACAGGGCAGTTTGATGACGTTATCAAGGCGGTTCGGTCGGTACCCAAGCGTTTCGGCCGGTGAGGACTTGGTGAGGAGGTGGTATGAGCCCGGTTCCAGGCCGATAAGGACCCGGTATGGAACAGTATGAACCCGGTGACAAAACAAAAATCAATGCGGCCGTTGACATTTTTTGCTGATTGTTCACCGTGTTGTTCTGTTGTTTTTCTATAAGACGGTAAGGGCCACCCAGCTCACACGGATACATGTGATTCCCCCATCAGGTAACAGTGGTTTGAGTTGCCGCTAGCACGAGATGTAATTCTGGAACAGTATTATGATACCTGACTCTACCCGTAACCTTTTTCTTTCGCTAGTCGTAACAGTTGCGCTTCCTTTGCGCTTTGCACCCTTTAAGAATTTGATGTTATACCGTATTCTATTTCAGTTGTCTTACATACCTGCCACCGGTGACCTCCATTTTTGTAAGTAGTGTTATTATACATGTTATAAATGATATTCTAAAACTATGTTTTCATCTTCGTCATTATACCCCATATCTACCACTTTCTTGTCCTCGCTATTCCGCTTCTAAGATTATCTTCATCGACCATGTCTACGATCCTAAGACAATTGATGGATGATCTCTCTCCATCGTACCACTATGTAAACGGTATTTGTCTCAGGTACTATATACACAATGGATACAGTACAGTGTCTTTATTATGTCATATAAATCAAGCTTCCACCATTTGATCAGGTCCTCAAACGGGGTTACCGAGGATGCGTTCTTCAAAATTAAAGCCACGTAGTTTGATGTAACATCTTCTTTACTAGCACTGACTTGCAAAGTGGTATGCCAGATGGTCGAACACTAGTCATTCACACAACTTAGTTTGGTCGGGGTGTACATTGCATACACCCAATCCTTTAGTGTATCAGATATATCAATGGTGACTACCAAATCTTTCAAATCTCAAATGCAACAATAACTTGGCACTTTTTTACCATCATGTCATATGGTCTGACCTTTCCCTACCTAATAAATACCACCGTATAATCTAAACCCCGTGAACGCGTGGAATATGCAATGCTTTATAGACAATCAGGACCAATGGTCTTGCCCAACTGAACACTTTTGATCGTCCTTTGGGTGTTATTGGTCACAGGACGATAATCCAAATCTGGGACAAGCAGTTAATCTTCTGATACCAAAGTGTTAAATGAAAAGACAAATCTGAATACCTGCATCAGTGACTGGTGATGCTGCATCACCAGTTAACCTTCAAGAAGTGGAGGCACGTGTCAGAGCAGAAGTGATATACAAACAACAAACATTTCATGGTTCAATACACGCATCAAGGTCAAATGGTCGTTTCAAATCGTGCACAATAATTTTTGATTCACCGTGAAGATGATTTGTCATGTGACGCCCGTACGTCAATGGCCATCAGTTGGCTGACACTGCTGACAGAGATTGTTGGTCCATGTCTAAGAGTAAGCGCGCATTGTTTTGTTGAGGATTCATGCTTTTAAAACTTGCGGCAAACAAGATAACTAAGACTAAGCTCATTTAACTATGTGCCAAAATTGCTGTACCCTAAGCCCTCCCTCCACCAATCCTGCATGGTCAAAGACCTGCGTATATATGTTTCTAAACACAATGTGACACGTTAATGGACTTCATGTAGTGAACAAGTTTTCTGGTTTTCTGTCAAGCACTGATAAAGTTACAAGTGGTACAAGTTACAAATTGTTTGTTTATTAACATATTCGGTCCATGCGGACATGACATACGCTTGGGTCCTGATGGGACCATACTCAAGCAAAATGCGTGAACCAGACAAAAAAGGGTCAACTTACCAAACCTGTCACATTTTGACAACAATGTCATGGTTCAATGCATACATCAAGGTCAACGGACCGTTTCAATCCGTGCACATTTGTGTGTTTGTCTGGAACTTCAGATTTTTATCAACCAGCCAGTCGGGCAGGTAACTTACAAAAAAATACCTGCCCAACAGAAATTTCACCAGCCAGTGTTACCTCGAAAAAATGTACCTGCCAGTAGGGCGGGTACTTTTGTATTTTCACCGCCCTACACAAAAGTTACCCGCTATGTGCAGGCGGGCGGGTGCTATTTCCAGGCCTGGTTTTAAGCAATACATTGGTGCAAGATGTAAGTCATAAAATGGAATATCGATTAATATTTTGTCATTTAAATGGTGAAGTTAGAAAATGGTCAAAGTAGAATTCACGTGTGTTTTTTACTCAATTGGTTATACCGTATTTCATGAGTTAGGCGGTCACATTTAATGGGATAAAATTTATTTGATTGAGAACCAATTGGGCTATAAACAATCAGTCTATTTTTTAAAAATTTATTTGATGTATTTAATCAACTATATAACTAAACTGTTTTTGTATTACCCTTCGTTCCTTTCAACAGAACTTTTTGGCAGAAAGTGTGCGGGAGGCTGCATTGCCTCCACAACCTGTTCCTGTAAATGCGAATGTTAGAAAAGGCGTCGGATAATATGAATGAATGAAGTAGGTATAGATGGGGTGATAGGTGACGTCACACCGGGTATTTGGCCAGCAGTTACCATCGTTCTTTGCCCGGTGGTTTGCGTGCGCATCCTATTTTGTTTAGGACCCGTGCTTTTAAAACTCGCGCCAAAGCATTATAAAGGGCAATAAGGCATAGGGTCAGAAGTCACAAACTGGTCCAAAAAAAAGTTTCACTTCTAATAATGTTGAGAAATGCACCAATTCTGATTAAACGGGACAAAACTTAAGTTTTACATACTTAATGACCCACAAACTATATATTGTTGGAAAGCTTAAGATTCAAGGTTTTTTATTTACAAAAAAGAATCAAATTATACAGGGTGTGTACAATTTTTACAGGGTGGAACATAAAAAATTTGATCGTTTTTGCTCCTCACAAAATAGTTTGATAGTTTGTACAATTAGGGTTTAGCTGAAAATAGTCACCAAAATCAGAACAACCGCAGAAGGTGCTACCAAATTTGCTAAGAATCATTTGCCCAAAATGTACACAGGAAAAGTACAGGGTGTCTAAAATTATGATGAAATAATGCATAAAATGAATGTTTGTATATAATATTCTATGAAATTTAGTTAGCATGGACCATTTAATTTAAAAGAAAACGGTTATCAAAATGAACTACATGAATATCGTTAAAGTTCCTTTTATTTTGAATACAGGGTGGTCCAAAATAGGTCTAAATAGCAAATTTTTCATAAATCTATGAACAATTCTGTAAAGAAACACTTCTGGTTTTTTTAGTTAAATGTTTTACTACCCAGGGTAGAAAAGGACTGAAGAGTCACACAAATGAAATAGAGAGACTGCGATTTGGCCATTGTTTAATCAATAAAATGAATAAAACTGTGTATTTTTTACATTAAAACACTCCCTGAATTGAACATCATATTCTAGTAAGAGAATGTCTAGATAACAATTCAATATTAATATTCATAGTAGCAGGCACATGTTATTAACACATATGAGAAGTTTGAATACTTTCCTATGTATACTTTTAAAATGGCATCAATTTCAAAAGTTCTAGTTTTCCGCTATTTTGTGTAGAAACCTATGGGCGCCTCACCCACCGGCTCCACCCTTGACTCACTCGACGTTTAGATTGATAACTTCACTGTTGCTAAATATGTGGCTTTAATCCTTTTTTTATTCGGTAGCTGGATGAAATAGAGAGACTGCGATTTGGTCATTGTTTAATCAATAAAATGAATAAAACTGTGTATTTTTTACATTAAAACACTCCCTGAATTGAACATCATATTCTAGTAGAGAATGTCTAGATAACAATTCGATATTAGTATTCATAGTAGCAGGTACATGTTATTAATACATATGAGAAGTTTGAAAACTTTCCTATGTATACTTTTAAAATGGCATCAATTGCAAAAGTTCTAGTTTTCCGCTATTTTGTGTACAAACCTATGGGCGCCTCATCCACCGGCTCCTCATCCACCGCTCCCACCCTTGACTCACTCGACGTTTAGATTGATAACTTCACTGTTGCTAAACATGTGGCTTTAATTCGATTTTTATTCGGTAGCTGGATAAATTGTCTTTAATATGATACCAAAAATGTTATGTTTTTTTGACAACTTCTATTTAAAATAGAGACACGTATCACGATTTTAAGGATTTTTTGAAACGATCCCACCTTATTTGATATACCTATTAGTGACCTGTGACCATAGCGGACAGTGTTGTGGTCATGTGCTGTTCACTCAAACATGTATCGACAGTCCAGTCCCTTCGACCGTTGCGTTTGTTGATAAACATTGCTGTCACCCTGTGGTATACTGCACGTCTAAATAACACCAAGATAGGGCAAACTCTAGGTTTATATTAACCACTATTTATTGTTACGTCTGGTTACAACGAGGTCCATTTTGTCAAGCAATTGACCCTATCCCACAATACATCATAACATGGAAATGGAATACGAGCTGTCTATAGCGGGTCATGTAAACAGCTGATTGGTGTTTACCTTTTATCGTATATAGAATACTACACTCTTCCCCCTCAGTTTAGCAATAGCCTCATGCAACCTTTAAAATCAGTTACTACAATCTACTAATTTTAGCATCGCAGAACTAAGTGAAGCATCAACTTTTTTGAGTCTGCAATCAAAACCAAAACCATTACTTCAAGGTTGTGTACTTCAATTAGTCAACGTGATTTGATTTAAAAGAAACTTAGGATTCATTCCAACAATCAAACTTGTAAAATCAACCTGTACATTTTACAAAACAAACACTTTATGTGACTTCATGATAACTGGGAAAACTGTATGCATGTATCAAGTAACAAATAAACTTGTACTGTTTAGACTAACCCAATTTGTCTTTAGCCATTTATGTGAGTGTGACAAAGACTTTTTAATCAAAACCATATCTATTTGGTGGTTTTGTTTCTCTGTATGATCTACGCACCATTTGCTGTGGCTGTTGAATTTGTGCCTCTGGTTGTTCAACATTAATTCCTTGTTCAACATTGATCCCTTCCCCCTCTGGTTCAACAACATCATGTGGATGAATTACAGGGTTATCTGCTGATGTTTTTTTAACCTGATCATCAACATTACTACCTGAACGACAGATCAAATGATCTGCATGTCTACGCCACACACGACCATCCAGCATTTCAATCTCGTATAGAATTGAGCTTTGTTTACCAACAATCTGACCGGGAAGCCACTTTGCCCCACGTGCAAAATTGCGCGCATAAACAGCATCACCAATGCAAAACTCACGCGATTTAGCTTTCTTATCATGGTTACTCTTTTGCTCCTGCTGTTTATTGTGGACTTTGTGCTCCAGATCAGGTTTTACCAGATCTAAGCGTGAACGAAGTTTACGCCCCATCAGCATTTCCGCTGGTGATTGCCCTGTGGTTGTGTGTGGTGTGACATGATATTTCAACAAAAACCTGGAGACTTTTGTCTC
This sequence comes from Ophiura sarsii, assembly GCA_035610835.1. NCBI lineage: Eukaryota > Metazoa > Echinodermata > Ophiuroidea > Amphilepidida > Ophiuridae > Ophiura > Ophiura sarsii. Next base: position 17,874,938 of record CM069458.1, on the reverse strand, counting down.
CACTGATGATGAGTCATTACTCATTTTGTCCAAACTGTCTTTGAATGTCTGAACAGCCCGCTCAGCCAACCCATTACTTGCTGGGTGGAAAGGGGCAGATCTCACATGCTTGATTCCATTACGCTTTAGGAAGTCTGCAAATTCTACGCTTGTGAATACGCTTCCATTGTCCGAAACAATGATATGAGGTAATCCATGTACTGCGAACATCGCGCGAAGCTTTTCAATCGTAGTCAATGAAGTTGCCGTCTTCATTGGAATAACTTCCAACCACTTGGTGCGTGCGTCTACCACCACTAAGAACATGTAACCATTCTTAGGGCCCGCAAAGTCAATATGTAGACGTGACCATGGTTTCTCCGGGAACATCCATGGATGCATCGGTGCAAGGGCTGGTACCTTCCTTCGCGACTGACAATCATTACAGTTCTTGCATGTGTTTTCAAGATCAGTATCTAATTTTGGCCACCAAATGTAGCTCCGGGCTAACGCTTTCATCCGGACTATGCCTGGATGCGTCTCATGTAACTCCTCAAGTAAGTATTGATGTCCATGTGGAGGTATAATAACTCGTGCGCCCCACATGAGACAGCCATCATGTAAGCTTAGCTCATCTCGGCGATTGTAATATGGCTGAAGCTCATCTCCGTGTGTCTGTGGCCAGCCATTCATCACAAACTCTTTCACCTTAGATAGTGATATGTCTCTATTTGTCCACTGGCGAATTTTGTCTGGATTCACCGGTGTCGCTTCCAAACGGTCCATGACTAGAACATAGTCAGCAGGTGCAGGAGGTTGTTCTGTAAGTGGAAGTGGCAACCTACTGAAACCGTCTGCATTTGCATTCGCAGAACCTGCCTTATAAATGAGCTTATACTGGTACGCTGACAGCGTCAACGCCCAGCGTTGTACGCGTGACGATGCCAATGCTGGGATGGGTTTATTTTCGCCCAGCAGCCCCAACAACGGCTTATGATCTGTGCTCACCGTAAAATCTCTGCCATACAGGTAAGTATGGAACTTCTTTACTCCAAACACTAGCGCCAGCCCTTCGCGATCTAATTGGGAATAGTTCCGCTCTGCCGCGGACAATGAACGCGAAGCATAGGCTACAGGGTGTTCCATACCCTCGAAACTCTGCGACAAAACCGCCCCAACTCCGTAAGGACTCGCATCGCATGCCAATAACAATGGCAATTCCGGGTTGTAGTGTGACAGAACCGTTGCTGATTCTAACCGTCGTTTGCATTCCTCAAACGCGTCCTGTTGTGGTTTGCCCCACAACCAGTGTGTGTCCTTCCTCAGGAGAAGGTGTAATGGGACCAGGAGGCTCGCAAGCTGCTTTATAAACTTTCCATAATAGTTAACTAAGCCCAGGAACGATTTCAGTTCCGTAGTGTTCTGTGGTGCCGGTGCATTCCGAATTGCGGTCAATTTCTCCTCCGTAGGATGAAGACCTTGTTCTGAGATTCTGTGACCCAGATACGTGACTTCCTTTGCAAAGAAGACACATTTGCTTGTTTTCAAACGAAGGCCAGCGCCTTCCAAACGCGACAGAACCGTTTCAAGATTAGCCAGGTGTTCTTCCTCTGAAGCACCTGTGACTAACACGTCGTCCAAGAATGTTACTGTGTGTGGTATGTCTGCTAACAGCATGTCCATTGTTCTTTGGAATATTGAGGGCGCTGTTGATATCCCGTAGGGCATTCGGTTGTACCTGAACAATCCCAAGTGCGTATTAATAGTCACGCGCTCCCTATTTTCTTCATCCAAAATTAGCTGCAAGTATGCTGTACTCAGATCTAACTTGGTGAAGGTTTTGCCCCCGACAAGCTTTGCAAACAATTCCTCCACTCTTGGTAAAGGATAAGTATCAGGTTGTGCTACCTGATTGACTGTCATTTTATAATCTCCGCAGATCCGCAAATCACCGGACTGCTTCAAAACTGGGACGATCGGTGCCGCCCAACGCGAAAATGTTACGCGCTCAATAACGCCCAATTTTTCAAGAGCGTTAAGTTTGTTCTCAACTTTTGTTTTAAGTGCCAATGGCACTGGTCTGGCTTTACAAAACCTCGGTTTCGCATCCGATTGAATATCAATATGCACTTGATGATCTTTCAGGGTACCGAGTTCATCGCGAAACAGTGCCTCATGTTTGGACACTATATTGTCTGTGGTAGTAGTTTGCACCTGGTGTACTCTATGAATTGTTTCCCATGACAATTTTAATTTGGCCAACCAATTTCTTCCCAACAGGTTAGGCCCCTCCCCCTTAACTACAAGCAATGGCAAATCAACACATTGGTTGTTGTGGGTTACCTGCACAGTGGTCTCGCCTAGTACTGAGATACATTCTCCTGTATAGGTATACAGGCTAGATGAGGCATTCCGTAACGGTAGTATCTCAGTACCCCCCAAGTCTCTGTAGACAGTCTCATTAACAATCGAGACCGCTGCACCGGTATCCAACTCCAACTTAACATCTTTCTCATTAATCTTAACTACAACATAGAGAGGATCATGATGGTGAACCTGTGTGTCAACAGTGTACATACCATATGCTGTACCATCAGGATTAGAGCTATGATCATCAGGGGGTCTGTCCCCAGCACCTGAACCGTTTTGTTCGGTACGCACAACATGAGCTCTATCCTGAGTTTTGCACATTCGTGCAATATGGCCAGTATTATTACAGCTATGGCATTGTGCACTCTTGGCCCAACAAGTATCGGGAGAATGCGGTTTTCCACACCGATAGCAACCCGACTTTTGACCTTTACCAGTACCACCACTTTTGCCATGCTGATTACCAGCTTTGGGAGTCTTCTCACTATTATTACTACTACCACCAGACCTATTACCATTTGACCCCTGATTCCTATTATTACGCCCGTGACCGTGACCTTTCCACACCTTATGTACAGGTGCTGACTTGGCTTGACCTGCAGCTGTCAGGTCACTTGTGTTCTGATCTGCGAGTTGAACCGTATTCGCAACTTCAACCGCTTTCGCGAAAGTTAATTTGTCACCTTGCGCCAATAGGTGACGTTGAATGCGCTCCTCACGCAGCCCTACTACGAACCGATCTCGTAGTGAGGTGTCCAACCGCGATTAATTCTTATTATCAAAGTCACAGTTCCTCGCTAATCCTGTCAGTTCCGCTACGTACTGTTGGATCGTTTCTCCTTCAGCCCGGGAACGCGAGTAAAACTTGTATCTCTCTAATATGATACTAAGCGTTGGCACAGTGTGTGTGGCCATCGCATCTTTGATTTCGTCAAATGTGCATACTGTGGGGCTCTTCGGTGCCAGCAATTTACAGAACAAGCCATATGTCGCCGGTCCCACCAAAGAATTTAACATCGCCCGTTTTTTCGTTGCATCCGTAATGCCATTTGCGGCATAAAACTCAGACAGTCTTTCAATATATCGTGCCCACGACTCTTTCTTGGCGTCAAACTCACCTACCATACCAAAGGTAGTAGCCATAGTTTATCTCGTCGCCAAATTGTGGTATACTGCACGTCTAAATAACACCAAGATAGGGCAAACTCTAGGTTTATATTAACCACTATTTATTGTTACGTCTGGTTACAACGAGGTCCATTTTGTCAAGCAATTGACCCTATCCCACAATACATCATAACATGGAAATGGAATACGAGCTGTCTATAGCGGGTCATGTAAACAGCTGATTGGTGTTTACCTTTTATCGTATATAGAATACTACACACCCCATCTATTCCTTAAAACTCTATTGTCCTGAAAACTATTTATTCTGAGGAAGATACGATACCATGATATTTAGCATTTTACCGATTAGGGAGCAGTTCCATTTATACGCGATAAATTTATCGCGACTGTATCGGGGACTGATATGTTTTGGACCCGATGTTTTTTCAAGTTGATACGCGATAACATAGTCATCAGGCCCCGATAAAATAGACATCGGGGCCCGATACGAGGCCTCTGCCATACCCTGGGGTATGTTTAGCAAATAGAGCGGGACATTGTTTAGCAAATCCACGAGGATAATACAATTTACGTTAAACATCCAAACCCCGCGCCAAGATGTCGCCATGATCAATGTTTACAATACATGATTATATAATTATAATTACATACCGACCACTTATCTTTCGTTATATTTAAACAAGCGGTAATACGCTACTCGATAAATAATCCTTTGCTACTCGCAACTGTACGCGATAAAAATCTCATCGGGGCCTGATAAAAAACTCATCGGGGCCCGGAACATTCTCGCAATTTTTATCGCGTACAAATGGAACTGCTCCCTTACCAATTGGTCTTTGAAGTAAAGGATTGTTCATGCTTTCTAAAAAACTTAATGATTGATTTCATTAATATGTAGACTCATCAACATGGATATTTGCGTACTCATACTTTTTTTCACCCGGAAGATTTAAAAGAAGTGTAGCGGTTGTAGAATGCCAGGCGGAATTAATTATGAGCATGACTTAACGTATGCAGATATGCACAATACAATGGCCAAGTTCAGAGAAACGTACATATCGCAATACACATCGTGTGTCCGTATGGACCGACCGTGTAAACAAACAAACACCCAACAAATAAACAAACAAACATAGTCCTTCCTTTGTTTTGTGCATATCTGCGTATAATGTATGTTTGTCTTTGTAAACTTGATAAAGACTATAGTTTAATCAGTTCCAAATTGGCGAGAAATACGCGGTTTTTAATCCAAGCGTATGCTTGCTAATTTGGCATACGCAAGCGTCACGCATACGATTCACAATGCGCCAGTTGAGCTATGCGTGAGTTTTGCGCGCCCACGCTCTTCTGAAACAATTCGCTGCTGTAATAGGTTCGCTAATTTGTAACTGAATAAACTCTTTATAGTCAGTAGTATTTGTAGTCGAACCGATATGAATTGCTCATTTATACCTATTTAGTTCTTGTACATCCCGAAACCTTCAGTTGAGATGAGTTTCTATTTACTAGGCCACGAAAAAACACCTGTTCTACGGGCAAACGGACCTCTCAGGAAGGGTCGGTCGGGCGGGATTTTCCCCAAAAAAAATCGGGAATTTTCAACAACAAATGATTATAGGCCTATTATTGAATCAAAATTCAAATTTGGTAATTTTTTTTTATTTTCAGAATTCACGTTGAAGACTGTCAGTATTATAAACTTGAAGAAGATATCATGAAGATTGAATGAATACAGCTATATTATGGATATGGACCAATTATTGTTTTGACAAAGTTTAGTCGGTGTTCCAACATTTCCTCCATATCTTAAATTCAACAACTCCCCCATACTACAGTACTGTAGCAAAGCTTTGTTGATTTGAAATTGTTGCATATCTCTCTTACTCGTATATTATGGCCTAATATTAAGACACTCGGACACGCATTGTTGTTCTATCTACTGACATGTTGGAACTCCCCGAGTAAGCACACTGCGCATGCTCACATCGTGCGTTCTATATTATAACAACATATAATCATATTGGGTGATATCATGATTAGACAATCATGACACATCTTTCCTTCTTTATAAAACAAAGTGTTTTTGTTATGACTATTGAATAACTGTTCTGAAACCAACCATTCGAGGTAACATTTTGGTAGTCATTGAAACACATGAAAGCTATGAATAATATATGTTAACTTCCAACTATCACCTTTCCTTTCCTTTTTTTATTTTAAAGATTAGTGAATGTCCATTGACATTTTTAGATTATCTCATGGCTAATTATATTGCCACTGATATTGTTAGCTGTGAATCTCCTTTAAAGTCATTTTATCTGTAAAGTCTAGGTTCTTCTCGACCTTTGCAAATGTCCATTTACAGTCTATACATTATGAAAATCACACGAAGATATTTCACTTTTATGGCACAGCAACTTTCTTTGTTATTTTTAAACCAACATTTAAATTTCACTATGTTCTCAGGGCCTGTGCATTACTAGGGCCTATGTGATTTACAAACACATTTTATTTAATTTTAATTTTTTTATTATGTCCATCCATCCATTGTTCAAGCTTTTGTATTATAACACCCAGCATTCAGACAGCAATGACCAGTAAGTCCCCGGCAGATCCATTTCACACTGAAGGTCTGCTCCACTGCAACTACATTATTGCGGGCTTTTGTTGACATTTTCAAGAGAGTCTAACTGTTGACCAAAGAGCCCTGCACCTCATCCATAAAGGCATCTTGATGTCTGGCTATACATGCATCTCATCTCATCCATTGAAGGCATCTTGATGGCTGACGAGCACCTCATCCGTTGAAGGAAATCTTGATGGTTGACTATACATCCGTGATTATCACACTGACGATTACATGTACTCGTAATATTAATGTCAACAATCTCGTCTTATTTTTATTTATTTTATCAACAAAATTGCTGATGTGCATCTCATCCATTAAAGGCATCTTGATGTCTAACTTTTGTTCAACCCGAGAGCTTTCACACTGACGGTCGAATCATATTATTATTATTATTGTCAACAGTCTCGGATCATCTTTATTTATTGTTTTATTTTCAACAAAAGTTAACGTGTATAGGCCACACGCTTTAACTCACTGTCACTTGCTCCATTTGCTTGCAATCTTGCGTTTTCCATTCAAAGGCTCAGCAAACATTGTACATTGTATTTATATTCCTGTGGCATTGTAACTATTTTGATACCATCACAGTTTAACAGCTGGTGTCCACACTTGAAGGACTAAATATGTTATTGTCCATTCTCAGATGATGTGATTTCAATCATAAGTCTAGATTTCGTAGAATCTTACAGTTTATGATTTCCTTCGCCGATTGTTTTTTATTTCACAACAAACTCCCGTCAATTCGCTATTTACAGCCGTACCGGGCAATTAGATGCATCCGCTTGTCATCGTGACGTCACGCTAATCGGCACACTCGCGAAAACTTGAAGAAAGTTTATTTTCATTAAAAACTTATTTTTAACGCCCGGCCATGACTAGATGATTTCTTTTATTTTCACTGTCATTGACGACGTCCACGGCGACGGGACTCGTATCAGCTTAGGCGGGAGTAGTCCATTGTCAATATACCACATCTGTCACTATGTTGCATATCTCTCTTACTCGTAGGCTATATTATGGCCTAATATTAAGACACACGGACACGCATTGTTGTTCTATCTACTGACATGTTGGAACTCCCCGAGTAAGCACTGCGCATGCTCACATCGTGCGTTCTATATTATAACAACATATAATCATATTGGGTGATATCATGATTAGACAATCATGCTACAGGAATAAACCACGCTGCTATGGGAAACAAGCACGCTGATCGAACCCGTAACACGCAGATAATGTGATTACGCGCGACGCGAACACAAGCGCAGGGGTGTGTTGTTTTGGAATGATCGTGCACACGCTGTTTTCATCGACTTTTGAAGCTAAAAGGAACATTACTTTATGATTTTAATTTGATCATTTTAGTGTTAAGGGTTTTTGAAAATAGTTTGAGTGAAATTGTTAAAAATGAAGTATAATTAAATTATGTTTCTATTTGCATTGTTTATTTATGAAATGGCGTTCAAATCCGTGGTCGTTGTTGAAAGGGAATAAATCATGTGTCAGCGTATGTGCATCACCAATCTACAACTTGCATTCTGCGCGTCTACGTGTTTATTTCACTCGGACGTTGCCCTAGCTCGTGACACGCACGCAGACGACGCGAACACTGTTGGTGATACACATTACGCTGAAACATGAATTAATCCCTAAATATGTATACGATTTTCTTGTATTTATTAATTTATTTAAGCGAGATGATGTGGTCAAACAAGAAGGCAGGCAAGAATGGGAGCAGAAAATCTGCAAATTGCATGCAAAAACGTATGACAGAATACTGCGCTTGTAGTGAGCGAAATGGGCTTGGGCTTAAAACATTAAACTTAGGTATTTCAATTCACAGATTAAAAGTTAAGTATTTGGCTCATTCCATGAAGTTGGGGCATATTATGTGACATCCAAGTGAAATTTTCAAAATGGATATTTTCCAACTCTTTCTTCTTTTTTAGGTTCTACATTTACCAAAGTCCAATGTAGAACTTTTTTATTTTAATGTAACATTTAGTGTAAAATAACCGCACATGTTCAACAGTTGGATGACATTTCCAAAAATCCTGATGCTACATGGACACCATTTCCCATTTCCATATCATTTTCTAATAAATTAGCTTAAGATGTGGGCCAAGTTTCTATACCTCAATTAACTAACTTGGAACCACAAATACATGAAAAGAAACCAGATTTGTCTAGGTTGAACATAACTTAACGAACAAGACATCGTAGATTAACTGTTTTATGTAAAAACTCATTGAAAAGTGACTCTTTATTTTGCAATTTGTATAATGAATTTAAATAAAGTACATATCAATATTTGTTTGATGTAAAGTACTCTATAAACCATGCACATTGATTACATTATAGTCATAAAGTAAGTATATGAAGTATTATTTACCTGTATAATGTTATAAAATGCACTACCGATGCTACATGGACACCGCGTCTTGTAACATTGTTAATAATAAGACTATTCATACTGTTACAATTATTTAAGTGTGAATGGTTTGTCTACTTGTTCATCATATCAAGTAGATACACAGAGTGAATTGCTTGAAATTGATCTAAACACTGTTCATGTAAAATTTACCTTTTCTGTGTACTTAAGTATTACGATGCTACATGGACACCGTGCCCTAAAATATTTGGAACAGCTTGAACAGGTGCATCTTTTTCAGATCAATAGAGAGGATGTACTATGATGTTAACTTTTTATGTTATAAGCACACGATAAAATTAATATCATGGATTGTAAAACTACAAATTACACAAAAAGATAACCTGCCATGAAGCATAAAACATAATTAACTATGATACACATACACCATTTCTTACAATTACACAATAACAATACACCATCGATCAAAGAAACTTAAGATGTCCACTGAAACAAACTTCATGCAGTGTTGTTCTTAAAGTACCCTTTGTGATCTTAGTCTCTTTGCTCGTTTCTGATTGAATCATCCTCTATTATTGATAAAGATGATTGAAAAGTTTGATCACTTAAAAAGTCAGTTTGCAAAAAAATAATTTAATTGCCATGATGGATTTCTTTGGAAAGGTACTAGTTTCTGAAAATGATGGGTTCCTTGTCTTCATCTCCATAAATTCCAGGACGATAGAACTGTCTTCTGAATTAATGTCAAGAACCTGCAAAGCAAAACAAAATAAACCCTATGGCTTAGTATCTTCATGGAACATTGTGTATTGATATTGGAGTAGATTATTTATTCATGTTGCACTTTTTGTGTTGCAGGAAAATATTTATATTAAAATCATGCTGGAGTATTTTATTTATTATTCATTTAACATGAAAAAGAATAGCAAAGGATAGAGGACTTAAATGATTTACAATTATTTGTTTTATTTATAGTAAATAAAACTAAAATAAGGGAATGTTTATTGCGAATTCAGTGAAATGCTAATGGAAATGGTGTCCATGTAGCATTGTGTATTAATATATTTCATTAGATATACATCTCTCATAATATGCCTTTTTTCTGTAAAGTGTAGTAAAATGTAGGCAATGTTTTGAATGTTTTGGGTGATGGATAATTTCGAATGGGGTAATTGTTTTAGTCTAATTAGGCAAATTTTATGAAATGCTACATGGACATGGTGTCCATGTAGCATCGTACTGGTAAGCTATATTATTAACATTAAAAGAGCAAAAACTAATTCATTATTAACTTCAAAGTTTATTAATGATATGATTCTACAAAAAAATTACAATTTCAACGAACTATAACGATACCCAATGCAAAATATTGCCCATGCTATGCCCGATGCTGCATGGACGCCAAATTATTATGGCGTCCGTGACTCAAAATTAATATCATAACATGAAAAGAAATTATGATTCAGTGTTTCCCTTTCAATAAAAATGCATTAATAAATACAGACATACAAGCAACATTAAGAAATAATTACAATCGCACTTACCATTCACAAAACTATCCAATGTTTACATTTTGATGCTACATAAAAGTCCCGATGCTACAACGGGACACCAGCGACTGAAACCTTGATAAAACTAGTCCACATGTGGCAAATTCCAAACAAACCTGATAGCTATTGACCTCTATCCTTACAAAAAGAAATATGGAATGTTTTATTTATCTCCAGGGGGGGATTCCCACAAATTGCATAGGATGTTTATAACGATGCTACATTTTATGGTTAGGACACCATGCACACGGCACGGTATACTTTTTCATGAATATATGGAATGGTCTTCATGAAATTTATTCTCATTTGCAATAGTTTTCAATTGATAAATGCTCTTAATTTTGGAATATAATTTAAAAATGTATGATAGAGAACTACCCCCATTCAGCAATGAAAACTCCCGATGCTACACGTGTATATTTTGTGGACACCGTGTGTAGCATCGGAAAGGCAATTTTCATGTTGCTTGGGTGAAAAATCAGTCCAGCGTGACGAGGTGTTTTGGTCAGTAAACTATGAATACATGTATCTTTTATTAATCAAATCGATTTACAAGCAATTCTATGATAGTTTTGCTTACATAAAACTCATATTAATTGTTGTGTTTTCCATGTCACGTTTTTTAGCAAAAATGGTCTTGGACACCACCTCATTTTTTATTTTTATTTTCTTCAAGGAAGGGTCAATTTTTTTTCTTCTTTTTCAGTTTATAAGCTGCCTAAAGTACCAAATTCTGCTATTTTAACAAATGCCCCAACTTCATGGAATGAGCCATTTGCAGTTGCGAACCTGCCGCCTTGTGGTATTCGATGCAAGGTACTCGAATGTCACTCACAAAAAAAATATGTGTCTTCCATCTATAAAAGTTTAACTAAGAGCAACCATATTTACTATTTCGTAAGCGTAATATTCATGAAACCGAAACTAGCAAAAAAGAAAGAAAACACAAAAACAACAAAAGAAAACAAAAAAGGAGACCGAGATTTTTTATATTTTTAATTACGCATACTGTCGAAAGGGCAATGCAACCCTTTTTAGGCCTTTCAGAACCCTGCAGTGTTACTACATCACATACATACATGTACGTCACCACGATGTGATGAAGCTATAGAAGTTATCGAACTGACACCGACTGTTTCATTTATTGTAGATAATACATTATAATTAAAAACACCCACATGTCTGTTGGCCTGTTCCGCATTATGGAAAGAATATTTTGAATGATCCGATAAACAGTGTCACGGTTTTAATCATTAATTAAACGCAATGCAAAAACACCTGTCTTCCCGTCATTTTATTGATTTTTGGCGACGTAATTTGTGACTGTTAAACCGTATAATCGAAATTGCCTGTAAATAGTTTCTCACATAACTGAGAATTGAGAGTCGCCGCTACCTACTCGAATGTAAGAAACTATATTAACACTTTCCACGCGGCTATTGCTTTTACTAATATACAAAACAGATTTTTCAGAAACCTTCCAAACTTTCAAGGTCTATCTTAAAGATTACTGAACCAATACTAGGTATGTTTGTACTTATATTTTAATGCATTTCTCATGGTGATAATGAAATTCGATAATGGTGACAGTTTTGAAACATTTTGTGACATTTTAGACTGTCGTCTGCAGACGCCTGCCGCGTCGAAAGCGTTAAACTATTGATGCGTGCAGTACAAAATACAGTTTACATGGTCCTAGACTAGTCACTCATTGTGGCGCTAATACTACATCCCCCAGTATTCAATTTACCGTACGGCCGCTGAAGCAAGATAGCGACGTAAAAGGGGGCGACTGTTAGTCACAGTCTAATACGCGCCTTCGGAATTTCAGCACCGGAAGCCAAGTTGTACCGAAATTCAGTTTCCACATTGCCGATGATGGTAGCATACAACAACACCAATGAATTCACCTTTAACCTGGGGGGGGGGGGGGGGGGGGGGCGTGGATACCGCGCCATTTTGCGATATTTTGCGAAAACGATCGTGGTTATCACGTGATACGTATCGTTGAAGAAGAAAAAATACACTGTTTTAACGAAATGCACTGTGGGATTGTGTTACCAGCCTGAAATCAAAGAGGTCGCAAACTTGCTTATAATATGTATAAATAGCCTATAACAAGCTAAAAGTGACATCTCTGAATGTATAAGTGTGCAAAGGAGAAATTGTTGGGCACACTGGTAAAACTGGTGATTGCCGATGTCCTAAAGACATGGCCAACGTATGCACGCCACAGAGATCGACAAGTATAATTGTGATAGTTTTATTATGTAACCATATCCATTTATTTATAACGAACGGATTTTTATTGTGCCATTTTTGCCAAATGTGTGTGTTTCTCTCGCACAAAATGTGTTTGTAACGTGATTATACTCCTTATTTTTGAAAGAACGGTAAAAAACGTTGACATTTTCGAACACAAAAAATAGCGTCATTTATACGGTCCACAATCATTGCTCGACTGAACCATTGTGTCGTGTCGTGACGTGACGTGTTGCATTATTCATGTTACGATCTGTTATACACAGCGAACATGCACCCATGGGTTAATGCGCTGTGTAATTCTACATTCCCGGCACAAAAAGTGGACTTGTTTAAAGCATTTTGTTACAAATCAAATTGGTTAGAAATCCATCCATTTTAGAACATCTGAAATTTAAAATGAACTATACACTTGGGAAAGTATGATGCCAAGGGCATATATTTTGCACGTAAATTCAATACAAAGGTTCAGAAAATCGACCAAAATATGACGTCATAACCATTGCTTCGGGACAAAATGGCACGGTACCCCAACCTCATACCTTTAACCAGTAAACATTCAAAAATGCTCTTTGTATTGTCATGATTGTGTGGTTGAATAACGGTATAATTATGTTTCGGTGCTGAAAACCCGAAACTGGGTAGGCATATTCGATGACACCGTTCCAGTGACACAGAACTTTTCATCACCATCAGTGGCCGTCCGTGGACAAAATGGAGGTAGCGTTAACAGCATAATAGGCCAAGACTATGTTTCAAATATGCCGAAAATGTAACCGGATGTTCATGAAGACATTTTATGTGCGTTTCAATTCAGAATTAATTCATCAAATATAGATGAATGTTGGCTGATAAGCAATTACCAATCTTACACCAATTTGAAAGATCACAATTGAATAGTGATATCTGATCTCAGTTCTATTTAAATTGTGTTATCTCTGGTGCCAGGTGATACTGATATGCTTTTAATGTCAGCAAGTGGTGAATAACACTACGCAAATGATCAATCTTCATTTTGCTGCTAATGGTATCTACCGCAGGGTAGTATTCAATCAAGTTCCCATTCACATCATGTCATTACAATAGAATTCGTCACGTAGGTATCTGCCATTGGGCAGTATTCAATCAAAACCAGACCAATCGATTCATATTATTATTATTTACGATTAGCGTCGATGTTTGTAGGCATTAAAATACTGATTAAATACCCATTTGCAACAACTGAGCGAGTTGGCTCCTATCAACGCGTATCAGTTAACCATGGCCCACTCTCAGGCAAGTACGGATCCTGCGTCGCTTATCGCGATGATTACCACAGGTGGCAAAGAACTCTTTATGGTATGCTTTTCACAAGCTGATCGAAAGACAAAGAAAAGCGCAATGCCTATACTTCATATAATAAACCGTGTTGAGATTGCCACAGAGATTCTAAACGAGCTAGTCCATGCTAAGGTTAAAGGCGGCTTAGTAGATGAAGCTTCGTTGGTTAAGCTGAAAATGCAGGCTGCAAAGAGCCAGGACGAAGTAGCTGATTTGAAGGCCAAGGTATCCGTGAATAAATCATTCGAAATGAGTCTTGTGCAGAAAGAATACCAGGTGTATTGTGCCGCTCTAGACGACGTGGAAACGCTTATACATTCCGTAGACAAACGCATACAAAAAGGTAATTCATCGATTCAACTTGCTCTCTGACGTACAATGAAAAGGGTTTTTTAGGGTTATTCCCTTAGTAATGAGTTAAATTTGAATGTTATCAGTCTTCTAGTAGTTTAAAGATAAATTGATAAGTTAGACTACATGTATTAAATACTGGAACTTACTTTTACAACGGCTACGTTGCGTGTGAAACTATCACACTTCATCAGGCAACTGACTCGCGGGTGATGATGGATCACGTGATAGATGAAGACGGCTGGACTCCTGTCATAATTTTGAGTTTGAGGATGTCATAATCCTTGATCAGGAGGAAAAAGTCAGGGATCTACGATTTCAGCTATCCCACATCTGGGACCGGGCCCTTCGGATTTTTTTTTATCTATCACGTGACCCATCATCATCAGCAGGTCAGTTGCCTGATGAAGGGTGATGGTTTCACACGCAACGTAGCAGTTGTAAAAAGTAAGTTCCAGTATTAGTCTAAAACTTATCAATCTATCTTGGTAATTAGCTTTCGATAAAGATTCTGCCGGATCGAAAGGACAGGCCTTCTTATATGTATTACATTTACTTACACAGGTTATTTCTTGTGAGCAGTTTATAAATTTAAATGGTAAAAACGTTATATTGGAAGGGACTGGGACTGTCAGTCATATTGGCAATCGACGTTGCTTGTATTAATTCAGCCATAGCTCAGTATTTAGAACACTCATCACCTTTAAGAGAGGTCTTGAGTTTGATTCTTACATATGTTTGCCTTTTGGTTGGTTTGCTTCTGATTAACAAGGGTGAAATCCACTCTTTTATGTGAATTTGAAAAAGTGGAGAGAGAACTGAAGGACCACTCTTAAATAATTGATTTTCCACTCTTGAATTTACTCAAAATGGCACTCTTTCAGAGTAATTATTAGTTAAAGCTCTAGCCCAAAGAGCAGTGTGGCGGCACCAGGATCCAATTTGGGGTAGTTTGTTTTTTGTTTTTTTTTGGGGGGGGGGGGGGGGGGGGGTAAACTGGGCCCAGAAAAAATCGGGGGGGGGGGGGAGAGAAACAAATGTGTGGGTGCCAAATGTGAGCAAAAAACGTTGGCTTTTATTGTAAAAAAAATAAGGAATTAGCTTAATTTGTTCTAAATTAGATATTTAAGACCAATTTCAAGCTAATTAATGAAAGTCAAGATTTTCGATTGTTTGGTTGACAAAATGGGGTGGGGCTTCAGCTAACTGGGGCTACTGGGGAAAAAGGTCGTGGGGGAATTTGTCCCCATACCTCCTCCCCTCCCCGTAGTGCCGCCACTGCCAAAGAGTGATATAACTCAATGTCTCACTCTCTTTTATTTTGTCCCTCCTCAAAAAGGGGATATTTTCTCTATTACAATTTAAGAGAGTATTCCGTAATCCTCCTAGTAATGCTAAGCCTAAAACGTGTTAATGTTCTAGAAAGTGGAAGACTTTCGATCTTAGTACTCTCTAAATGTAAAAGAGTGGTTTTCCACTCTTTGAAGGAGTTAAACGCAGGTCAACATGTTTTTGAGTGGAAAAACACTCAAAAAGGAGTGAAAGGGGATTTTATATGACAATGTTCCACTCTAAAACAGGTTGTCCTGCATTTCACTCCCTTCACTCCTTTTCGAGTGAATTTCCACTCTTTCCACCCGTTTTACACTTAGAGAGTAATTATAGGCCTAAAAAGACAATGTATTTTTAAATATTAAAATAGTGTGTCTTCTTTTTTATACTAGAATGTGAAAACCATGCAGATGAAGCTGTGTACAAGATCAACATGAATATGATACAAGCTGATATCCGTCTTCTGGAGTCAGGTAGAACCCGAGATAAATATGTGCTAGCCCTTCGCGAAACGACGGATGCCACAAAGATATCGGAAGGTCGCCTGATCGACGCCTTCGAAGAGGCGGCAGTTGAGGCTGAGTCGCGACATCTAGTTTTAGCCGAGCAAAATAAGAAAAAGATGGAATCTCGTTGCGCGCGAGAAGAACAGAAACATACGGACGTCGAAATGGCGCATATGGATCTAGCTGATGAAAGACGGGAGGTATTGGATAAATACATTGCAGACGTTCGCATAAGATTTGGACTGCCAGATAAAACCATGTCAACGATTCCGTCTGATTCATCGGCTTCGGCTTTAACACCAGTGTCGAGCCCAAGAATGAAAAAGGCTTCGAAAAAGGATAAAGTCACGTCAATAAAATCATCCGATTCATCGTCGCCAATGTCCAGTCCCAAATTGGAGAAGGCTTCGATAAAAAAGAGAAGCAAGAATCTAAATGGTTCTTCGTTGACGCCAATATCCAGTCCCAGGATGGAAAGATCTTCAAAGAAAGGCGGAAATGCAAGCAGTAATTCGTCGCCAGCGCTTACCCCATCCTCTAGCCCAAGAATGGAAAAAGCTTCAATAAAGAAGAAGACACGAAGTTCAACCGGTTTATCGTCGGCGCGATAATGCCATCATCCACGCCCGTCATGACTGATATGTCGTCGGCGCGATAATGCCATCATCCACGCCCGTCATGACTGATATGTTGTCAACATTTTGGTGACAGTAAAATTCACACTTGAATTGAACATATCCAAGCCACATATTTGTATGTACAAAGTATATTCTCAATACGTAAGTGACATGTGCGCTCAAAATTAATCCCATATTTTATGTTACGCATAAGTAATTGCAGGTCATTATCAGAGAACAAATGATCGCGGAAACATTGTCATCTTGAGTATCATTCCCGATCGAGGAATCTGCAGGAATGTTCGTAACATTTAACTGCCAAATTAATACCATTTGGCTGAACAAATTATGTCCATGACGATAATATTCAAATGACGGTTGAACCAGGAAGTGACTTTGAACAGTTGTTTTGTTGGTATCTGTGAAGAATCTAAACATTTTACTTCGGGACCTCGGAGTGTCCTTCGGGGTTACACCCCTCCTGCAACCAGAACTTTATAAATACATAGTTTCAATTAGTGATCATATCTCGATACAGATGGGTGACCGGATTTTGCCTCAATTTTGTCACATGGTGTGTAAAACTCTCTACATGAGATCGCATCATAAAGACAGTAAGCTGTGGCGGATACAGGGGGGGGGGGGGGCGGAGGGGGCGGGCGCCCCCCGTAAATTTTTTCAGTATACCTTTAACGTGTACGCGCCCCCGTAAAAATAATCCTGGATCCGCCACTGGTAAGGGTCACAAGAATGGCTCCGGTGATTTCTACGATAGCAGCATACGCTCTTTTCCACATCAACTCTGCACTGGCACATTAATTATTCAACAAATTCACTCGAATCGGTTTTTCTCACTGAAAACAACCGAGCGAAAGTGTTTCAAATTGAAAACCACTGGCTGGTTCCAACTATCTGTAAATAAGGTGTCTAGTTTATTGGAAAGAATCTCTTCAAAAAAGGACCTTTTAAGGTCCTTTTAAAAGACGTTTTAAGGACATTTTAAGGACCTTTTAAAAGTCATTTCATTAGGAGGAGTTGGCTTAATATGTGTCCTTCGCGCGTGCGCCTCGTCACTGCGCATCTCATACAGTATGATAAGCCATTTCTTAGACTGTACAGCAGGTGTATGGAAACATCTAGATTTACTAGCAATATCTAGATAACCATGAGGCGCTTGTTTGAGAAACAATATTACCACTTTTGAATCACCCACCTATTTCCTAATTGACTGTCCAGGTTGCCATGGCAATTGGCAACTAATCAAAACTTTCGAGAATATGGTTTTGTGTGTATTATTCCAATATAACCTACACACATGAATGATGCCGCTGGGTTAATGTTGAGTTATGTTCGTTCTCGTGATTAGCCAATCAAAAGCCTAGTTCCGTTATACCATGGTAGGTTAGTTTTTATGTCGGGCAACGATGCAATAACACAATCTGGTAAAGTGCACCAGTCTATTAATCATAGAAAACTAATAAACAATATGACATATATTAGAGTTGATTTACCTACTCTAAAGATTTTAGCTGATGAAATAATTAATTATTTTCAGTAAATGTAGTAGTTGGTATTATTTGATGACCAAGCGACGAAAGCAACCGTTTTGAAATGTCATTGGTAACATTTAAAGATTTTTGAAACAGTTTAGACAGTTTCAATTTGTTTTCAAAAGTCTCCAATTATTCAAATCCGAAAAAATATAGGCCCTTAGATTATGTGATGGTGATACGAGTTCAACCCGTGCGGATGCAGATCTAGGCAAATCCTGTCCATCATCCGGGATATTCGTCCTGATTTACGCCCTCTATATTCTACCAATTGCGTGAGATAGGGAAATCCCCTCAGCTAGTAATCCAACAGGTCAAGTCATACTGATAATATTAAATCAGGTCGTACGACTTTGTAAAGTGTAAAGTCTACCATTACACGACATACACGTACAGTACACACAGCCTGAGCATAACTCAGCAAGTCGGTAAGTATGAAATATTTTGCGGTATCAATGAAAATGTCGGGTTTTGATTATTTGCCATACGTATGTTATCTAGAGTTGGTTTACAATAACATAATTGTAGCGGTCTTTCGCAGGTTACATCTTGACATCCAGGGCCGTAAGACACTTTTTTCAAAGGGGGGGCGTTTTCCAAAAAAAATCACGGAAGATTTTTTTGAGTCAAATATGCGCGCGTAGCGCGCGAAAATTTTCGAATTTGCACCTATTTTTTGCACGATCGAGGTACATTTTGGCTCTAAACAAGATTGTAGCAAAGAATATTGCATTTTGGGAAGACAAATGCGCGCGTAGCGCGCGAAATTTTTTCATCAGTGTACAAATTTTCCGGGGAAGATTTTCAAAGGGGGGGCGATCGCCACCATCGCCCCCCTCCCTTCCTACGGGCCTGACATCAGATATTTTAATATTTATACATAGGCCTAACGACCATGACATAGAGATTACAATGCAATAAAGGCAATTTCTTCATTTTTAAATGATTGAGTGAATATTTAAAGGATAATAATGACTGGGTATTGGTTGTTTAGAGGTAACTGTGAAGAATCAAAACATTTGTACTTTGCAGTAGCGGGAACCGACAAGGACTTTACCAGAAAGTCAACTTTCAGAAATCTCAACCGACAGAGTGCCAATCTCAACCGACAGTGCCAATGTTGACCGACACAATTCAAATATTGGGCGGGGAGGGGGGGTCGGGGGGCTGGCTATGTCAGTGGTCACTTTGGAACCAAGGAACCGCATGAGGGGCGCACCCCGATGGAAATTCCGGGGTCCCTCTCAAAGTAATATTATGTTTTTTATTCTTCACAGTTAGGTGTGTAAGGGAAATAAGACCAGAAACATAATACACTAGCAACCAAAAGTATTAGGACACTTGGTTATGGTGTCATATAATAAATTTGGAGTGTAATATTTCACTACGAGTTTAACAAAAGTGTTGCTGAATCTCTTCTCATTAATAAATTCATGTTTCCTACAACATCTGCTTATTCAATTCCATGGAAATGAAGAAAACATGTGCCTTCTTCAAATCCCCATACAAATTTCCCATTGGAAATAGCTCATGAATAATTCATCAACCTCATTATAGCCAATGTAATCCTATGGTGGGTAGTCTGACAGTTTTGATTTCCTTTTAAAAAAGAAGCAATCTCAATTGTTTTGTCAATTGATTCACTCAAGTAAGACTAACTAATCCTAATATTGTCACTAGTCTTTCATCTCTCACATATATCATGGATATTGACACTTGACTCTCTTTATTCATCTTAAAATAAGATATTTGGAATGGAAATTCAGTTTCATTTTGACATCTGTACTTTCATATTTTAAATGGAAACCATCAAAATTCTCTGTACCTTCTCATAGCACCCAAATCACCTGGGCAGCGCAAGTAAAATTGGAAAACAATTATTATAATCAAAACAAATAATTGTCGATCCGAGCACTGATCCGAACGTTCATCCAAATGTTGAACGGGGTCTTGCGACGCACAACGCTGTGCATGTACATTATGAATCGCATAGTACCCGGGGGAATGGTTTGATCGACCCACTGTTTTATACTCTGTCTATTTTTCTCAATGCCCCTTTAAATTTGTTGTTATTCGTAAAAGTTGTTCTTTCTACGCTATATTTTGAACTTTGATAAGGTAAATAATCCGAGTTCAGATAATACATAAATTATCATGACATAATCTATTGCAGTTCTACAACTCGTCCAACATTTACAGTAGCTGTGTACACAATCAACTGGTTTCAATATGGCGCTCTCCAAACCAGCTGAAGCGAAGCAATTCACTGATGATGATCTCATCACGTGTGGAATATGTCATATTGAAATGCAACATCCTAGAAGTCTGCTCTGTTTACACACATATTGTCTTGGATGTCTACGAGAATGGAGTAAGACCAGGAAAGATGCTGTCATATGCCCCTTATGCCGTGAGAAAACGCCTCTTCCACCAGATGGAGTAGATGGTCTGAGAAGCAACTTCTTCGTCACCAAGCTGAAGGACAGGAAGGTGTTAAGTCGTCAGTTAATGGAGAAAGATGTTAAGATCATGTGTACGTCTTGTGATGTGTCAGATATGAATGAAGCTGTGGGAAGATGTGTGGAATGTGATGATTTCCTTTGTGATAAGTGTGTCAAGGTAATATATAGTTTCGATTTTCAAGAGCGCATAATGCATAATGCCTAATAAGTTAGACTTAGAGGAATGCTAATACGTAACACATCAAATTCTTGATGCTGCAGGCATGATATTTCGTAGATAAAAATATATTTATTTTACTTCAAAATGTAGATATTTTCCCCTACATTTGCATTTATGTATTCACATTTTAAGCAATGTAGCACAGTTGTCAACTATTTTTTAATATTTTGTGGAATTTCAGATTTGTTCACCTAATATGAAAATCATACCTGTGCTGGAACGCAAAGTTAACACAAAATTGCCAGGCTATATATACACCTAGATAATTAAAAACATTCTAACACAAAATAAAAACGCTCTAAAAGTGTTCGGACGAGGTGCCTTGTTTACTGAATAACATAGTGGAGCCAGACGTGGTATAGCGCTATATTATATTCTTCAACGGTACCGTTTTGCGATAATATCTAGGCCTATGTAAAATGTAATTAGAGTGTAAGAGCATTTTATGGCTGTTATCTGTTAAGTTTTTGCACAGATAGAACTTTCACATTTGAGCAGACTTTATATCAACATGATCAATGCAATATACATATTATTTGACATGAAGCAGTCATCATTCGATTAAACCAGTTTTGGAAACAAACACGACCTATACGTTGCTGTACTCTCCTTAATTCCCATCACTGCATTCTTTATTATTATTATTTTCTTAATCTATAGGCTCACAAATCATTGCGTATTGTGAAACATCACATTGTGATAACCCTAGACGATCTACGTTCGGGCAAAGCCAGTCTTGACCAGCAATCGAAAGAGGAATGTTGCGTTGAGCACAAAGGGCAAGTATTATGGTTCTTTTGTAAGACATGTGGAGTACCTATATGCCGAGACTGCACTGTAGTCGACCATCCTACATCATCGCATGATCTTATCAAGCTGAAAGTGGCAATTGTTGGCCAGAGAGACGAGATTAGAAAATTGGCAGGTAGCTGTGAGGAAAGGCACCATGCTATTCAAACATCACAAGAGGAAGTTCAAGTAATCGGAAAACAACTTGAAGATGCAAGTGCTTCGGCCTATACAGCTATAGATGCAGCGAGTGAAAATCTGAAGAAGTCGATTGCTAAAGAGATAGATAAGCAGTGCGATGAACTGAAAGCAAATGTGTCGCAGATAAAATGTAGGCAAGAGAAAATGTTATCTGAGTGTTCAGATGAGCTAGAAGTTCTTCAGTCCAGATTCAACTCAGCATTAGAGATGGCGAAACAGGTTACAGAAAATGGGTCTGATTGTGAAGTTGCGTCCGTCTATTCGGCACTAATATCTACGCTAAAGCAACTTCAGAATGTACTCCAACCAGAGACCTCAAGGAACCTGGCTAAAGTGGTATTCGTTGACACAAGTACTACGGTTGGATTAACAGGTACAATCGGTAATGTTTCACATGTTTCAACTTGGCGACTGGACAGGAAGTTTGGAGAAACCGGCGAGGGAAAGCTGAAAGACGCTAAAGGCATTGCAAGTATTGGAGATGGCAAGGAGATTGCAGTGGCAGACTACGATTCCGACACGGCAAAAGTATACATCTATGACGCCGCCAATGGAAACCTCGAACGCGCTATTGATACTACGAAGAGTCTTCACTCAAATCCGCCAAACTATAAGTCATATCCTTCTAATGTGGTAGAGCATTGTGATGGGTCTTTGATAGTCACAGACTATACTAGATCCCCAACAATATATGATAGGGAAGGTAGCTACATACGACAACTGGTACATGATAATGTACAGCTAATAAAGGGAATTGCAAACACTGTTAATGGCCAGGTTTTAATTGGGAACAGCGACTTAAACAGAATCGACGTCTTTGACTACGCAAACGGAAAATCAGCGTCAATAATAAATGTTCACTGTGTTCCTAATTACATCACAGTGTCCTCGACGAATGATCAAATTATCATTTCTGCTGACAGCACGTCAGGTGCACAAGTCATAGACAACAAAGGAAACACAATCCACATGTTACGTCCTCCAACAGATGCCACAGCAACATGGTGTCCATCTGGTGTATGCACTATTGGCGTAGACGATGAAGAAGAGGTCTACGTCTGTAATCGTCAAGGTACTCCAGGGGTCTATCGCTTCTCGCTTACTACTGGCAAGTACTTGGGATGCGTGACTACGGAGTTACGTGAACCACACGGGATAACTTTCATAGGCGATGAACTGTTTGTTGCGGATAAGACGTGCGTCAAAGTATTCAAATGCGTTGACTGATGAACGAACTGATACATGCTGTCCGGAATGAACTAATTCGCAATAGCATTCATAAGTTGAACTTGGATGTACTTCCAAGATATCTTCATTTCTTATTTTAAATTGGAGCATCAACCCATTGACACAATATAGCGCAACAAATGTTGATAATTTTATATAGGCCTATACACATTGAAAAAAGTATCGCACCGCTGGTTGAAAAGTGCAAATGTGGCCTCGAATTTTGCCACCATGGTGTGATATTAAGGATCATTTGTTTGCGTAAGCTTACCAACAAAATGTTATGCAATAAAAGGGCCACATTTGAGTTTGTGACGTAATCGATGTATTGTTTTTCAAGGCAAAGGGGAAAATGCATAAAACAAGTTTGGGTATAACGCGATTTTGAGAGGCCCGATGATTAATCTCTATAATTGTAATCCTTGGTAACACATTCAAGTCTTCCAAGGTCAAAGGTCATGTGGGGTCAAATTAAAAAAGTTGCCCGATTGTCCTCAAACATGAAAAAAACCTTTTCCTGTAAACCCAACGGTTATGGGGTCAAAGGTCAAAATAGGTCAAATTTTAAATAAGTTCAAATGACAATATCAATATTGCGGAAGTGTTGCCCTAGGTCAAATAAAAAATAAATCAACGGTGACCTCTTCGTATATGCTGAATTTATGACCATAAAAAATGGCATGTTTGGACTCATTCACTGCATTGTAGCCTATAACATGTATAACGCCTAAATGTAACATATCTTGCGCCAAATACAGAACTAATATAATGACTATTTTAAGTTTTTAAAGTCTATTCAATATCGCGTTATACCCAAACTTGTTTCATGCATGCTTTTGGACAAAAACATGCATTTTCCTCTTGGCCTTGAAAAACATAACATCGATTACGTCGCAAAATAAAATGGGACCCTTTTATTGCATAACATTTTGTTGGACAGTTTACGCAAACAAATGATCCTTAATATCACACCATGGTGGCAAAATTCGAGGCCACATTTGCACTTTTCAACAACAAAAAACATTGGTGCGATACTTTTTTCAATGTGTATAGCATATAGGCTACTTAATGAATTTTAATTTTAATTCGAATATTATCTTAATATAGTTTAATAACATAAGTTGAACCTTTAGTATTCTTTGAGGTGAAGTTCACACAGAACCGTCCAGGGAGTTCTGACGACGAATGCTATAGCCTATGGCTCATATTTTCAAGTTTTGTTTGTTGCTGAGTCGTGAATAAAATAAATAAATAAGATCGTCTAGACATGTTAAAGGTAGATGACCCGATCACATTTTCGTAACACAGAATTATTTCAAACATACGGAGATTTTCATATCATATGAAAGCTCGTATTTTTCTCATCATCATACTGAAATTTGACAGCCTAAATCGGTATAATTACGGAGAAATCGATGAAATAACGTTGAATTCCGGCGAATGGTGGTAACCACCGATATGGTTTGTGTACTACTCAATGGGTACAGTTCACAGCATCTTGTGCGTCTAAAATAAGAAACATTAGAGCTATGCAACTCGAACTTTGGAACACGACTTTTTTAAGGATGACCTTTCATGTAGAATAGAAAACTTCAAGTTGAAAATCGGAACATCTACCTTTAAGGAATGTATCGGACAAATGGCGCTATTAATCAATAACAAAAAGTACAGACTGTAAAACAGTATGTATGCAATTTTAAAACTTTATTAGAAATATATTAATATGTTTTGTGTTATCTAACCAGTAAAGAAAATTCCTTTCACTACCAAATAAACTTTGTTTCGTTCAAATGGTATATTATAATATCGTAGATGTGGCCAATAATGAATAGTAGCTGCAACAAAATCAATGGTAAAGAGAAATGAATGGATTACACATTAACTATACGATTTGGCCCCTGTTCAGGGGTGGATAATGTAGTATTTCAAAAGACTTGGTATTTTATAAACATAATAAAATAATTATTCTAAAAGTGATTTTGTTGTTGTTGCTTCGTCCTTAAGTTAAGCCGTGCATGTTAATACAAAGTCAATCATTTCAATTAGTACAAACGAACATTTTAATGTTTGGTTAAACTGACCCATCTCATTACATGATCTCATTGATGTTTAAATGGACAAAGTTGCTGTGTTGTGCATATAATAACCATGGTAATGCAGAGGTGTCACGTGAGCGTGTGCTAATGAACGCGAATTTGATAGGCAAGTTGGTAAATAACTCACTGGATTTGCCGATTTTATGAACACGAATAAGGTGAAATTTGTTGTTATTTGATTAAAATAAATCTATCAAAACGCGTTATTTTTAAGATAAAAGATAGAAATAACCAATGAGCTAAATTAGTATAAAGTTCGTAGCTGTTTTGCTATACTTTGATCTCATAATATACAGGCTGTCCCAAAATGATTATTACCCATCGATGCCCAAAGTTCATTCATTTTTTTAATTATCAAAATCATTGATTTAGGTCCGTTGTTTTCATCAACTTTGACATACTGTACTCTTTCATAATAATTTCAGATCATGAATATCGGACTTATTTAACTGAAGTTACACTGCATTGTGTAAGACATTGTGATTTTACGGCCTATACAGCTATAGATGCAGCGAGTGAAAATCTGAAGAAGTCGATTGCTAAAGAGATAGATAAGCAGTGCGATGAACTGAAAGCAAATGTGTCGCAGATAAAATGTAGGCAAGAGAAAATGTTATCTGAGTGTTCAGATGAGCTAGAAGTTCTTCAGTCCAGATTCAACTCAGCATTAGAGATGGCGAAACAGGTTACAGAAAATGGGTCTGATTGTGAAGTTGCGTCCGTCTATTCGGCACTAATATCTACGCTAAAGCAACTTCAGAATGTACTCCAACCAGAGACCTCAAGGAACCTGGCTAAAGTGGTATTCGTTGACACAAGTACTACGGTTGGATTAACAGGTACAATCGGTAATGTTTCACATGTTTCAACTTGGCGACTGGACAGGAAGTTTGGAGAAACCGGCGAGGGAAAGCTGAAAGACGCTAAAGGCATTGCAAGTATTGGAGATGGCAAGGAGATTGCAGTGGCAGACTACGATTCCGACACGGCAAAAGTATACATCTATGACGCCGCCAATGGAAACCTCGAACGCGCTATTGATACTACGAAGAGTCTTCACTCAAATCCGCCAAACTATAAGTCATATCCTTCTAATGTGGTAGAGCATTGTGATGGGTCTTTGATAGTCACAGACTATACTAGATCCCCAACAATATATGATAGGGAAGGTAGCTACATACGACAACTGGTACATGATAATGTACAGCTAATAAAGGGAATTGCAAACACTGTTAATGGCCAGGTTTTAATTGGGAACAGCGACTTAAACAGAATCGACGTCTTTGACTACGCAAACGGAAAATCAGCGTCAATAATAAATGTTCACTGTGTTCCTAATTACATCACAGTGTCCTCGACGAATGATCAAATTATCATTTCTGCTGACAGCACGTCAGGTGCACAAGTCATAGACAACAAAGGAAACACAATCCACATGTTACGTCCTCCAACAGATGCCACAGCAACATGGTGTCCATCTGGTGTATGCACTATTGGCGTAGACGATGAAGAAGAGGTCTACGTCTGTAATCGTCAAGGTACTCCAGGGGTCTATCGCTTCTCGCTTACTACTGGCAAGTACTTGGGATGCGTGACTACGGAGTTACGTGAACCACACGGGATAACTTTCATAGGCGATGAACTGTTTGTTGCGGATAAGACGTGCGTCAAAGTATTCAAATGCGTTGACTGATGAACGAACTGATACATGCTGTCCGGAATGAACTAATTCGCAATAGCATTCATAAGTTGAACTTGGATGTACTTCCAAGATATCTTCATTTCTTATTTTAAATTGGAGCATCAACCCATTGACACAATATAGCGCAACAAATGTTGATAATTTTATATAGGCCTATACACATTGAAAAAAGTATCGCACCGCTGGTTGAAAAGTGCAAATGTGGCCTCGAATTTTGCCACCATGGTGTGATATTAAGGATCATTTGTTTGCGTAAGCTTACCAACAAAATGTTATGCAATAAAAGGGCCACATTTGAGTTTGTGACGTAATCGATGTATTGTTTTTCAAGGCAAAGGGGAAAATGCATAAAACAAGTTTGGGTATAACGCGATTTTGAGAGGCCCGATGATTAATCTCTATAATTGTAATCCTTGGTAACACATTCAAGTCTTCCAAGGTCAAAGGTCATGTGGGGTCAAATTAAAAAAGTTGCCCGATTGTCCTCAAACATGAAAAAAACCTTTTCCTGTAAACCCAACGGTTATGGGGTCAAAGGTCAAAATAGGTCAAATTTTAAATAAGTTCAAATGACAATATCAATATTGCGGAAGTGTTGCCCTAGGTCAAATAAAAAATAAATCAACGGTGACCTCTTCGTATATGCTGAATTTATGACCATAAAAAATGGCATGTTTGGACTCATTCACTGCATTGTAGCCTATAACATGTATAACGCCTAAATGTAACATATCTTGCGCCAAATACAGAACTAATATAATGACTATTTTAAGTTTTTAAAGTCTATTCAATATCGCGTTATACCCAAACTTGTTTCATGCATGCTTTTGGACAAAAACATGCATTTTCCTCTTGGCCTTGAAAAACATAACATCGATTACGTCGCAAAATAAAATGGGACCCTTTTATTGCATAACATTTTGTTGGACAGTTTACGCAAACAAATGATCCTTAATATCACACCATGGTGGCAAAATTCGAGGCCACATTTGCACTTTTCAACAACAAAAAACATTGGTGCGATACTTTTTTCAATGTGTATAGCATATAGGCTACTTAATGAATTTTAATTTTAATTCGAATATTATCTTAATATAGTTTAATAACATAAGTTGAACCTTTAGTATTCTTTGAGGTGAAGTTCACACAGAACCGTCCAGGGAGTTCTGACGACGAATGCTATAGCCTATGGCTCATATTTTCAAGTTTTGTTTGTTGCTGAGTCGTGAATAAAATAAATAAATAAGATCGTCTAGACATGTTAAAGGTAGATGACCCGATCACATTTTCGTAACACAGAATTATTTCAAACATACGGAGATTTTCATATCATATGAAAGCTCGTATTTTTCTCATCATCATACTGAAATTTGACAGCCTAAATCGGTATAATTACGGAGAAATCGATGAAATAACGTTGAATTCCGGCGAATGGTGGTAACCACCGATATGGTTTGTGTACTACTCAATGGGTACAGTTCACAGCATCTTGTGCGTCTAAAATAAGAAACATTAGAGCTATGCAACTCGAACTTTGGAACACGACTTTTTTAAGGATGACCTTTCATGTAGAATAGAAAACTTCAAGTTGAAAATCGGAACATCTACCTTTAAGGAATGTATCGGACAAATGGCGCTATTAATCAATAACAAAAAGTACAGACTGTAAAACAGTATGTATGCAATTTTAAAACTTTATTAGAAATATATTAATATGTTTTGTGTTATCTAACCAGTAAAGAAAATTCCTTTCACTACCAAATAAACTTTGTTTCGTTCAAATGGTATATTATAATATCGTAGATGTGGCCAATAATGAATAGTAGCTGCAACAAAATCAATGGTAAAGAGAAATGAATGGATTACACATTAACTATACGATTTGGCCCCTGTTCAGGGGTGGATAATGTAGTATTTCAAAAGACTTGGTATTTTATAAACATAATAAAATAATTATTCTAAAAGTGATTTTGTTGTTGTTGCTTCGTCCTTAAGTTAAGCCGTGCATGTTAATACAAAGTCAATCATTTCAATTAGTACAAACGAACATTTTAATGTTTGGTTAAACTGACCCATCTCATTACATGATCTCATTGATGTTTAAATGGACAAAGTTGCTGTGTTGTGCATATAATAACCATGGTAATGCAGAGGTGTCACGTGAGCGTGTGCTAATGAACGCGAATTTGATAGGCAAGTTGGTAAATAACTCACTGGATTTGCCGATTTTATGAACACGAATAAGGTGAAATTTGTTGTTATTTGATTAAAATAAATCTATCAAAACGCGTTATTTTTAAGATAAAAGATAGAAATAACCAATGAGCTAAATTAGTATAAAGTTCGTAGCTGTTTTGCTATACTTTGATCTCATAATATAC
This sequence comes from Ophiura sarsii, assembly GCA_035610835.1. Taxonomy (NCBI): domain Eukaryota; kingdom Metazoa; phylum Echinodermata; class Ophiuroidea; order Amphilepidida; family Ophiuridae; genus Ophiura; species Ophiura sarsii. The sequence goes on along the minus strand of CM069458.1, from coordinate 17,845,874 downwards.
AGGCTGTCCCAAAATGATTATTACCCATCGATGCCCAAAGTTCATTCATTTTTTTAATTATCAAAATCATTGATTTAGGTCCGTTGTTTTCATCAACTTTGACATACTGTACTCTTTCATAATAATTTCAGATCATGAATATCGGACTTATTTAACTGAAGTTACACTGCATTGTGTAAGACATTGTGATTTTACATTTTTGGCGAAAATGTGTGCGTGTTTAAACTCGTTTGAAACAAATAAAAATATTCTCTCAATCTCTTGTCTGCTATTGTTCATTTCTATTTTAAGCTGTTGTTTGTTATGGTTGTTCAAATCGTTAATAATTCTTCATTGTGATTCAATTTCAAGAGTAAAAATGGATCGTCACTCATGAATGATCCCATGCTTTGTTTCTATATGAGTTAGTTTTGATACTAAACTTGAGGGACATTTAAATAGGTAAAGAAGTGGTCATGGGTAATTAGCATTGGCTTAGACTTCTTTTTCATATTGGGGTTGGCATTTCTTACAAAATTGGTAAAATTGAAATAGTCTCTTACTTTTTAACCTCACCAACTCCATTCTCCAGTGTGCAAATGAAATCTAAGCCACTGCTTATTCACCCAATACCACTTCATTAGCTATTAGTCCCTAAATATTGTTAGATAAAACGAAGCATGGGGTCACTCCAGTGACGAAAATGTACGAATTTTTTAGAAGCGCGTTTTTATACGACGTGTGAACACAGTGTCACGAGTATATTGGATTCGTTAGCTTAAATCTGGTAAAATTGGCTCCGAATAGAAAGCAGCAAGTGTAATGTAGTGATTTGTCTGTTACAACCTTTTATTTTTTGTCAGTCCCGACCCCTTTTCCGGAAAAGTAAGGCAATTGGAATCCCACAAAATGGATTATGTGCTGTGTTAGGTTGACATCCAGTGCTGCGACGATCATGCGGTCAAAAATATGTTGAAGAACTTTGTGTTTTGACGTGTTTTGTTGACTTGCAATGTATTGTGGGATCATACCTGAGCCTGCTCTGGATCGAATTCTGTTTGAGCCAAATCAGCCAATCATAACCACTCTTCAGCAGATGTGAGAGTTATATTCTGGTGAGCATGGAAACACATTTATAGTTGAATAGTTGGAGTTATAGTTAATATGATGTTTATGATATTAACCTTTTTATTTTGGGCGAAAAGTAATCAAACGATTATCAAACTATTCAATGAAATAAGAAGAAAAATTGTAAAATTATCTTAGGCTATAAATATGATTCGTATCAAAATGCGCTTTATACATAAGGTCATGTTTTTTATACTGGGTACAATTTGTGTTACATGTCCCTTTTTCCATAAATTAGGTTCCTTTTTCAGTTTATGCATTATATCTGAAAAAGTTTACATTTAAAGTTGGTAAAAGTATACATATTCTGAAATCATATACTGTAACGGATGCAAATAGCATACAATCAAGTTGATTATACAGGGTGGTCCGAAATTGTACAGGGTGTAAAAAGCAAAATCTTCTTAAAAAAGAAGGGTTACAATAATTACTTCCACTATGTATATGAAGTGATGAGAGAAAAGTTCAGTACAGATTTAAAGTAGTTTAATAAAATACCCATCCAGACATATGCAAATTAAATTTCATTACGAATCTGAAATTCTACATACAGGGTGTCTACAAATTTGTTTATTTAGTTCCAGAAAAATGCTTCTATTACTACATACATACAAAGACTAGTATTTTAACAAAATTCAAGTAGATTTCAAATAAAAATGCATCAATTACATGTACATGAACATTGATTGATTTTAAAAGTCACCCTTTTCTAACATATAGGGTGTTTAAAACATTAATTTATAGGTATACATGATTATCCACAACTCATTAAATTGAATGAATTTATATTTGCATCTGAAACATGATTTTACATTCCAATTTGATGTGGCAAATGCTTAAAGTGGTATGAGTTTCAAATAATGTTAAATAAAAAGGGGCCCTTTAACTATAGGGTGACTCAAATTTTCCCAATGGCACATGTTTAGTGGCATACAATTAATTGCGTTCATTCTTCTTGTACCTTCATGATGTGCAAAGCACATTCAAATGAACAAATTAGGTTAGTTTCCATAATGTTTGAACCCAGTATTCAAATTTCAAGAGTCTGATTTAAGTTTGAAATATAATTGTTTTCGTTTTAAGTTGTATTCAACATATAGGGTGATCCAATGTTGATTGGCAACTGCTTATGCTGGTCGTCCTATACTAGGTCAGGTCAGTTGCATTCCTAAGAATTTAATAATTCTCCTGAGTTTACAAGCTTGATGAAAACCAGCAGTTTTTTACTTATTTGGTAACACAGTTAAAAACAAGTAATAACGCCACACTTAAACGCATTTAACAAAATGTGCTAATTAACATCCAGACAATACAGAATACATGAGGTTAATTACATATCTTCTTTTAATTTTTAATTAAATAGTTAAATTTATTTATTCAAAAGGGTACCTCAACCTTTCTATATTTTTAAAATGGACAGTTTGGTGCAGGCAAATGTTTGCATACATTTGCAAACTGCGACCAACTTACGTTTCTTAACATTTTTTTGAGCTTCTTATTTAATGCTAATTAATGATTCCTTAATTAACTTATTATATTTTTAATTCAAATATACTTCAATAGTGTTATGTTTTCAATATAGAATTGTACCAAGAGTGAAACCAGTGCATTTTATGTTTGCCCAATGTATATTGCACCATACTTGTTCAACTATGCACTCCTCCTCCTCCACATACTCCTCCTCCACATACTCCTCCACCCCTGACTAATTAGGTTTAACGAACTATTGTAATTAACAGAACCATGGTAGTTTATATTTTTCTTTTTAAAATAAAGGCCAAATACTTTCTCATCAAAATAAGACCAAATTTAAGTATGTGTGATAAAGAATAGCCAAAATATATGCATGCAAAGTAATAATATGTAGTGCAAATGTAACAGATCCACCTTTTTTGGGTACCCAGTATAAAAAACATGACCATAAACACATTTATAGTTGAATGTTTAGTTGGAGTTTAGTTAATATGAAGTTTATGATGTTAACCTTTTTATTTTTGGACGAAAAGTAACGAAACGATTGATCAAACTATATTCAATGAAATAAGAGGCACAAGACAGTATATATTTGCGAAAATAATCACTGCATCAGTGACCAGTCAGCAAATACAAGCTAGATAACTTTACTGTACATCATAGTTTTCAACCACTCGCCCCTATGCAACTCTAGAATATGTGGGCTAAAATCATCTCTCAACAACTCCATTACAAACAGGTGGAATTGATCACGTTGACAAGAATGGGTGTTCAAATGATTTGAACGATTTCGGGTTAACGCAAATTATATTCAAGTACTGTAAGCAACTTAATTTCGCTAGCAATTTAATTTTGCTAATTCCGCCAATTTCGCTAGGAGATCTTATTCGCCAAATTAAATTGCCAACATTTATATTATTTATAATGGTTATATAGGTAGATGGTACAAATTACTGAAATCAAATTGCTGCAAAATGTTGGCCAAATGCTATTCGCTAAATTAAGTTGCCGTAAAATTGAGTTGTATTACGCTCCTACAGTAGTCTCAGATTTCAGGTGTTTTTTCATGTCGCTGCCCTTAGTCTGAACTTTACCAAGGTTTGTTTGGCATCCCTTGTGGGTGAGTAAATATACAGCGTGTCCCAAAAAACTGGGTTCAAAAGTTTGCGAGCTTACAACTAAAACAGTAGGAAACATAGATAGTTTATATTTAGGGATATTAAACAAAATAAACATGATCTTAATTGTTTACACTCTGTAATTAATCCAATATAAACTTTTTGAAATACAAAGATTTTAATAGAGCGTGGTCAAAACCCATTTGTCCCACTTTTCAAGGAACACCCCGATGTGTTGCAATTGCACATTGTTGTGATTTCGTCAATGTTTTGCCTTTGCATTCATTCTTTACAAAGACTTGGGCAGTAACTAAAATTATCTTGGTCATATACCAATAATACAAGTTCATATTTACATAAACATTAACAAAAATGTTCTTTGTTATAGTCCGAGTTATTGTTAAGTTCTTTCGGAGAATAAACCCCATGCCGGGAATACTGCACATAGCGCACAGTTTTATGCAACGCACGGATATGGTTTATTCCTTAAATCGGGACAAATGGGTTCTGACCACACTCTATTCAAATCTTTGTATTTCAAAAAGTTTACATTGGATTGGTCTCCAAATTTACCCAATTAAGGTCAGGTATATTTTGTTTGATATCCTTAAATATAAACTATCCGTAATTCCTACTTATTTCGTTATACGCTCGCAAACTTTTGAACCCAGTTTTTTTGGGACACGCTGTACTGAAATAATAGCTGCCGAGGGTAGTGTTGTCATAGATGGTGGCTAAAATAATAGCTGCCGAGGGTATGTGTTGTCTGTTAAAGACGGTGAAGGTGAACCGTCTATGCTATTGTACACAGTGTTATATATATATATATTTGTTTTTGAATAACGCCTCGCCCTCTTCCCCACTATGTAAAGCAAGCAGTTACAGGGTAATGAGAAGATGATGACAAGGAAGGAGAATATTTAATTGCTACATTGTTGTCTTTAAATTCATCCCCGTCCCTCCCCAATGCCAGGGAAGGGGAATCCACCCGCCGATGAACAATGTCTATAGAGAGCCACTACTTCAACCCTCTTCCTATATTGATAAGCATTTCAGAGTTCCTACATCATGTACCTTTCTTTTGAACCAATTTGAGTGGAAATTTTCCACCCTGATATTATGTAATGTCTGTTTATTTAAATAGGTTATTTGATTGGTTGGTTGGTGGGTTGGTGTGTGGGTGGGTGGATGGGTTGTATGGTTGGTTAGTTGTATGGTTGGTTGGTTGGTTGTATGGTTGGTTGGTTGGTTGGTTGGTTGATTGGTTGGTTGGTTGGTTGGTTGTTTGGTTGGTGGCTTGTTGGGTGTGTGGATGGTGGGTGTGGGGGTGGATGGCTGGATGGGTGGGTGGGTGGGAGGGGAGGGTTGTTGGGTGGGTTGATGAATGGATGAATGGATGGATGGATGGATGGATGGATCCGCACGTCGTATACGGTTCCGATAGGATCCAATTGCGTCATTAATAAGGAACTCAAACCACAAATCACGTAATCGGAGAACCGCGCCATCTAGTTGTTGTTGTCATGGTTCGACTATGGCGGTTATTTGACCTCGATTATTAAGCGATGTGAGCAGGCTGTGACATTATATACACGGTAAGTGCGTATGTGCATCACCAATCTACAACGGCGTTCGCGTTACAATCACACGGGAACGCCATTGTAGATTAGTGATTCACATACGCTGAATCAATATTTAATTCCAAATTACTTTTTGTTTAACTGTATAAATTAATCACGAATTTCAGCTATGATTTCGTAAGGTGCTGGAGTGTAAGTGAAACCCGAAATACCCTCAAACGAGTAATGTTGATCTGGAGATGATCTGCGGATGTTGAACTTATGCAGCATGTGGGTGAAAAATAGAAAGAGCTCCATCCTCGCCATATTTTCTGCCAGACATATTCGGCGACCTATTAAACGGATATATTGATAAAGAAAGAAATATAACAGTATTACAACTGGGGTTCAACAAAGATGTTAGTGATGGACAAACCTGACCTCTTTTGATTTATGGCATATACAGGGTGAGTCAGAATGATGTGGACCCATGTTGTTCTTGCAATTAGAATATAAATTCGAGTGCTTGGAGCACACATGTCTTTAAGTGCAATTTTCGGGATTTGCGTATTATGAAAGAATGTGATATTCTCTATTTAATGAATACATCAGCTAAGTGATTAGAACACATTTTAATGGTTAAAATGGCTTGAACACTTTCTGCAAATGTCCATGTCAACAAATTGTTTGGAGCACAGATGTTTTAAGTGAATCATGAAAAACACTCGGTGCATGGTGTTAGTGCCGTAATAACACATGTGTGCACCAACGATCATGTACTTCTAGTGCACTTTACAAAGTTATACCAATACGACTACTAATGCAACAAGAGGTTAATTGAACTAATTGAGACAGCTTATAGTGTCTGGGGTATCCACAATGTTCCTCGTTGATCTTAAGTGCGTTTTCGGTTAAAATAATGGGGTTTTCTTCAAAGTGGTGATGTTAAGCTATATCCACATGAAACACTTTCAATATCCATAGTTATTGTCAAAAAAGCAAATGTAATGAGTGCAAACCTGATTTGTCTCACTTAGCCAAAGTTTTAAGTTTCGTTTTTCTCAAAACTCCAAAAATGCACTTAAGACATCTGTGCTCCAAGCACTCTGCGAACATCAAAGCGCACCAGACATCACATCTCGCACATCATTAGTCTGCAGAGCACTAACGGTTTAACTGTGGTGTTTTAAATACCTGCGTCCGCGTACTTTATTTATAAATGTAAGACATTTCATCGGGGCGCATCTGACATGAGGTAATGACTGCATTTTAGTGGTTAAAACCTGTGCTTCAGGAATTTTGATTTGTAAAGACAATTAATGGTTGAGGTGTGAGGAATTATGATATTTTCTCTAAAATGTCTCAAATGTTAATCTGTTTCTCTAGTCTACAATGACCATTCGTAATTAAAAGCCTGCCTTGAAATACTGCTATGATATGCTTTTACTTCAATTGACCTTTAATAAATATTCAAACCGATTAGGTGCTTTTAAAACCGACCTGTACTGAATGGAATCAACTCCTCGTGAGGCTTACACATTCCATTATCTTCCAAAAATCTTTCCGGCTTAAAGTCGTCTGGTTCCGGCCACAATCCTGGGTCGTGGTGTACCGCCCAAATGTTGTACACAATTATAGAATCTTTAGGTATGTCATATCCGGCTAGCTTGGTGTCTTCGACAGCAAGATGAGGAACAAGAGGTACTACAGAACGAATGCGAAGAACTTCCAGGAGAACAGCTTCCGTGTACGGCAACTTGGATCTATCGCTCCATTGTGGTAATCGATACCGACCAATCATGGTGTCCAACGCGCTGTGCATATATTGTGTCCTAATACATTTATTGCACGAACGAACGTTTTACAAAATACGGATTTTATTTTTTTAGAGGGAAAAATCAAAAACATTTAATATTTTAAATTATTGTAAATTCAGCTTTGTTTGTATTTTAGCTTTTGTCGAGTAATTTTACGTCAGCTTCTATCAAAAAGACGGGCAGCGCAAAGAGAGTATTCAGTGTACCTAGAACGACACCGTTTACCTTTTTTTTTAAACTAGGCGTAATTCATATTCGTCCCCACATCAGCACGGTGCAGTTTAAAAAACCTCTTGACACCACCTTATTGTCAGACGGGCTCAATCGTTTTGTATACATTTATACAGATATTTCAGGTTTAGGTTCAGGTTTGTTCCTGATATATCAACAACTGAGGACGTTCAGATTGGCAAGTCAAGAATACTTACAATCTAGGTCTAATTTATATCTTTGTCGAAGCCTGTTTCTTCAACTATTTTGCTTTCGGCCTGCCTACCAATGACGGATTCTGCGACGCTTCTGATATCGACTTGAAGCTATTCCCCACCACGCTAAACTGCCGTACCAACATGCAGACAGAATACATCACCGTATCGTTTCGCCATTTTTGCTAGCAACTTTTCTAGATCATTGCCAGATCGATACAGATTGTACATCAGACTCGTAATATAGCCTATCAATGGAATGCTCCATGGTCCTGGAGGGAGATTGGTCTTCCGTTGCATTGCAATCCAAAACAAGAACATACAAATGATAGCAGATATCAAGAATGTGTAGACTGACTTAGCCCAGATATCATAGGTTTGTAAGCCAAGTGACCAATAACTATCTGTAATACGGTACCTAGTTTATTGAAAAAATATCTTTCAAAAGGGGACTCCAAGTCATTTCTTAACAGGATTTTGCTTAATATGTCTCTTTCGCGCTGTGCGCCTCGTCAATCGTCTCTGCGCTACACGTTCAAAAAATGTCAAGGACAAATAATGTATATAGCAATATATATATAGATGACCATGAGGACTTTTTGATGAAAAATATCACCAACATTTGAATCACGCACGTATTTTCTGATTGGCTTGGCTGTAGGCCTACAGGTTGCCATGGTAACCAATCAAGAATTTCGGGAATATGGTTTGGTGCGTATTTTTCCCGTATAGCCCACACGCATTAAAAATGCCCCTGTGATGGGTTATTTTGTTGTTGAGTTTTGTTCGTTACCGTGATATTTACCCAATCAAAAGCCTAGTTCCGGTACCATTGCAGGTTGGTTTTGCAGTCGGGCACAAATGAAATAAAACTATCTGGCAATGTGTACCAGCCTAATTCATCGTATTGAAAACACACATCAAAAATATGATTTGTATTGGAGTTGATTTACCAACTCTGAAGGTTTAGCGGATGAAATAATCAATTATTTTAACAATACATGTGGTAATTGGTATTGTTTGATGATCAGGCAACGAAAGCAACTGTTTTGAAGTTTCCTTGTTGGGTACCATTTTAAGATTTTTGAAACATTTTTGCACAGTTTCAAATTGTTTTCAAAAGGTTCATCTTATTTCTTCTAAAATGTTCACAATTCAATTTCAATTTTATTGATATACAAACCCAACATACAGGTATAGTCAAAAAGCACACATACAATGTAGAAAACATACATAACAGAGAGTACAATGCGCATATGCGCTTCAGTTCATGAATACAATTTACATATCATGCATGAGACAAATTAATGTTGCTGCACCATTGAACGAATATCAAACGCAGCATTAACATATTTAGCAATTATTTTAACAATATCAAAATCAGAAGCACACATAATATTGATAAAAGTATCATACTCATCCGAATTAATATCAATATTTAAACATCCCTGAAGAGATGATAATAGTGTACTGCGAGGACGATTATATGCCGTACACTTCATAACAAAGTGAAACTCGTCCTCAACCTTATTTTGGGTACACAACTGACAAATCCTATTTTCAGGAGGTATTCTTGGAATTGAGTGACGCCCAGTTTCAATTCGAAGATTATGGGCACTGATACGTAATTTACAGAATAATGATCTTTGGGATCTATTTAGAATATGAAGATAATTTTCACATTGGAAAGTTGATTTGAATTTACAATAAGTACGAAGTGTTGGCTGGGCATTGGAGATACTCTGTGACCATTCATTAACATACACAGACTGAATTGTTGTGCTAACCATGGACATGATTGAATTTTTCCTAAGAATATTAGGTTTGTGCCAAATTTCCATGTCACCAACAAGTTTACAAATATTTCCAATGCCAGAGCTCCAACTGAAATAGTTATTATTACTATGGAACGTTCTATTGTCAATCAAAGATAGAACAACTAGAGATGACGAACCTAACAAACAATCATTATTCAATTTCCACCAGTATTTTAATGCAAGGGCCAGCATGAACAAAAATACTGGGTAACTACCTAATTCGGCTCGAACAGCATTATTGGTTGTTTTACGATTAACACCTAAAATGAGTTTACATGACTTGATATGAATATTTTCAACACTTAATTTATCACAAATATCAATCAAATTACCAGTCTTTAAACCCTTAAGTAAGAAAGGAGCCCAGACTTCACAACCATAACAAAGAATGGGCCTAATTAATGTATTGAATAATTTCATACTACATTTACTTGAACTACCATACAAATTCTCTCTCATTTTGAAAAAAGCCTTTAAAGCTTTATCTTTCAAATTATCAATGGATTTTGTAAAAGAGCCAGATGGTGTGAACAAAATACCAAGATAGTTATACTGATTACATAGTTCAATAACAGACTCACCACAAGTGAATGTATTCCTGGAAATGAGTCGACCACCTTTGTTGAAAGTCATGATTTTAGTTTTGTTATAGTTAATTTTCAGCTTCCATTTCAAGCAAAAATCGTTTAATTTGGTGATAGCGTTTTGAAGACCATCAGCGGAACTAGACATAATTATCAAGTCATCTGCATACATTAAACAACTCAATGGATTATTATTTACAGTAACAGGATTACAAGTATTATCAAAAATCGAAGGAAGATCACGAAGATACATATTAAAAAGCAAAGGGCTTAAAACACAACCTTGTTTTACACCAACTGAAGAGTTAAAAGAATCAGTTATTTTATCAACACATTTGACAGCAAAAGAAACGGAAGAATACATATTATGTATAGTTCTAAGGAAATTGCCATCTATACCAGCATTAATGAGTTTGTATATTAGACCATTTCTCCAAACAGTGTCAAATGCTGAAGAAAAATCAATAAAACAAACATATAAATACTTAGACTTCGAAATGTATTTGTCAATTAAATTCTTAAGTACCAGGATATGATCTTGAGGTCTGGAGCCTTTTTGAAAGCCAATCTGTTCTCGAGGAATCAGATTTTTTGTTTTACAAAAATCTGTTAACCTATACGTTAAATACAATTTCAAATCCGGAAAATTGCCCTTTCCCCTTGGCTTTCTCTTTGATTGCCCGGTTTGATTGACGCGTTCAACCCATGCGGAATGCAGATTTAGGCAAATCGTGTCCATTATCTGGGACATTCTTCCTTTCTGATTTTAATACGCTCTCTAAATTCGATTCAATTGCGTGTGATAGGGGAATTCCCTCAGTTTGTAGAAGTTCACAGGTCGTCTACTATTTATAACACGACATACACGTACACACAGCCTTATCGTAACTCATTGGTGCGTAATTGATATAGCCACCATTTTTAATAATTCACCGGTACTGTTCAGCGGCAAGTCGGTAAGTACATGTATGTGTGTTCAATGAAAATGTCGGGTTTTAATTTTGCTATACCATGGACTGTGGCTATATACATACGCTGAATTTAGTACAATAAAATATCGCAGCGGCCGTTCGTAGGTTACATTGACATCAAATATTAATAAATTAAATGTAGGCATGCATTCGTCCATGCCGGGGTGTACATGAATGATTATAATTATAGTGGTGAGCCTGTAATAAGTTCACTATCCTCTTTATAGTTCTTACTACTTTTGGTTTTATATTTTGTCCCTGATAAAGGCATAAAGGGTGGTATATATCCACTTGAAACGTCGGTCTTTATTGTTAATGTTATATTTTTGTTGTTTTATTGCACAGCAATTTGTATTGCTTGTCCCAGCGCATTTCCGTGTGTCATTGTTATTTTACTGTTTTATCCCCGGTTTTATCACGTTATTCTCCCTTGTTATTGCTTGTTTCCCCATACCCAGTTGGAATATCTTGCATTTATTCTTTCCAGATTACAATACCTTTATTCTTATTCGTAAACAATGGGTCGATTGCTTTTACTAGCCCTCTGGGGGTCAACACGTGATCTTCACTTAAAACACCCTTGCTCCTTAGCAAAACAAACCATCACCTTCATTACCGAACCCATAGATAATACTAAGAATAACATATTTCTGGGTGTCAATAGGACCTTTGATCTCAAGGTCATGATTTACTTTTTTCTTACTTTATCGAAAGACAACAAATCCAAACAAATCCAGTCAGAATCGGAGCATTTTTTACATTTTATCCCTGTATAGTTTAGAACCACAGTGACCCCTACCTGACCTTTGACCACAAGGTCATGATTAAATTTTGTTTTGTCTTATCGAAAGACATAAGATGCAACAAATCCTATTAAAATCTGAGCATGTTCTAAATTTGTCCTCTGTATAGTTCAATGACCCATAGTGATCCTTTATTGACCTTTGACTCAAGGTCATGATTGATGAGTTACTTGCTTTATAAGATGCAACAAATCCGACTAAAATTGGAGGATGCCTTAACCTCCCTGTATAGGTCACCCTAGTAACCCCATATGACACGTCAGCGACCCCTAGTAACCCAATATGACACGTCAAATTTGATCATGGACCCACGGAATCTTTTGACCAATTTGATGACCCCAACAGTGATATCTGCGAAAGGGTGAAAAAATAAAAATGTGCAGAAGTAGTTTAGAAGTGAAGGTTAACTTTAAAATCCCCATTAAGTAATATTTTCACATTAAAAATCTATAAAAAGAATGAAAACACCAGTTTTGAGGAAACAAGCATCCTGTTAATTTGTATGGGTGAATTTATATAGCCTATACAGATATAAATCATAAAGTTTCAAATTGTGTTTTTATTTGGACAACATAAAAATGTGCTAAAATCATATTTTTTATGTTTTTTGTACATTTTCTGATTGAAAAAATCACTGCTAGACCCTTTTAAAAATCTTGGTTGATGAAAGACAGCAGTTAGTACGATGCTGGAACTAGCTAAAGCAAAGTAAATGGTCGAGTGGAAAGTGACTGGGTTTCGGTTGTTTAGAGGTGAACTGTGAAGAATAAAACAAAATTCACTTTGGAACTAAGAAATGCACAAGTGGCGTAGTCCCGAGGGGAATTCCGAGGTCCCTCCCAAAGTTATATTATGTTTTTATTCCACACCGCAAAAACAACTGATCAAAGTCATTATCCTGATTCAAAACCGTTATTAAACTCCAAAGCGGTCTTATGATACACCCGAGGAAGGGGGGGGGGGGGGGTACTCTTATTTTGGTAGGGATTGTAGCAAAACAAAAATTGCCCCAAACATTTACCAATTTTCGGGGTGAAATGGACCCTTATCATATTTACCAGAGACCCATAATTTTCCTGCAGATTTTGCTAACATTTCTGTGAAAAACAGCACATTTAAGGACTTTAGACCCATGGAAACCTTTAAGATAACCTATGGTGAAGAAACTTAGTAATGGGGCAGCCACCAGCCTAGCATACCAAGGTGGTACCTCCGGACCCAGAGGGAAAGGAACGGGCAACAAAACCAATCCCAACCCTTGACGCACCGAATGGAGCCGAAGGAAGGACTATGGGAAAGGATCTTAAGTTAAGAAAAGTCTTACGATTTGGTACATGGAATGTGAGAACTCTATCACAGCCTGGCACTTTGGAGCTTCTAACCAACCATACAGATGGTCAGATGTAGAGTGAACATACTAGGAATTGCTGAATTACGCTGGTCAGGGAAAGGTCATATCTATACAGATGACCACACCATATACTACTCGGGAAATGAGAAAGGAGGGAGCAAAGGTGTAGCTCTTGGGTTACAACCCAGTCAGTGACAGGATCATCTACATCATATGCCAAGCTCGATCTATTAACCTCTCAGTCATTCAAGTATATGTATCAACCTCCACAGCCTCTGATGAAGATCTGGAATGTTTTTACAACCAACTGCAGGAAACTCTTGATGGCATTCCGAAGAGAGATATTATCATGATAACAGGTGATTTCAACGCAAAAGTTGGAGAAGGTATTCAAAGTGAAGACGAAACCATGGCTAGTGGGACCGCATGGCTTGGGAAGTAGAAACGAAAGAGGTAGTACACTCGTGGATTTCTGTGTAGCAAACATCACAAACACAATCTTTCAACAACATCCGAGACGGAAGTACAATTGGATATCTCCAAACGGACTCGCAAGAAACCAGATTGACTACATCCTCATCAGCAGTAGATTGAAGGGAAGAGAAAGGGAAGAGAAAGAAAGGCAGACCTCGGTCCCGGTGGATTGACCAAATAAGATATATTACTGGACACCCTTTCCGTGATTGCTACTCCTTTGCTGAAAATCGTTATCTTTGGCGCAGTATCTGTAAGGTCACGAGCTGTCAATCAAGACAGGAACGAACCAACCAACCAGACCCATTAATGTACCAAAAATGGCTATGAAAAGGGGTCATTCATTTACCAGAGGGGTGACAAATGGGACCCTATTTAGCGGCACATCCCCGTGACCTCATATCCACTAAAGTACCCCCCCCCCACGAGTAATGCACTGCATTCCAAAACAACAGGCGTACCAGCCGTCACGAAATGCCGGAGGCGCATGGGACCCTGATAGAATCGTGACGCTATGGTCGTCAATTTTGTTGTTGATTATAGTAAACCGTGCCACGAAAGAGGCTCAGTAGGACGTTGATTAAGCATACTAGCGTATCAGCACTTTTTGTAAAACATTTCATAAATAATTTGACATACTATTGTATGAGATAGTTATTTATTTATTTTATTTGTTGGCATCGTCATACGCCAGTATGTCGTGAACATTTGAATTCTTAGTTTCGCGAATTTACGACATGCCAAAAATGCCCATTTTGAAGTCGCATAGTACCCAAGGGAATAGTTTGAAATGATCGACAATAACATGTTTTGATTATAGTAAATGATCGACCACCCCTATTTTATACTCTGACGCCACTTTAAAAATGTTGTTATTCCAAAAAAAAATATTTGTGTCATATTTTTAACTTTGATAAGGTAAATAATATGAGTTCAGATATCATGACATAATCTATTACATTTCTACAACTCATCAAACCTTTACAGTAGCTGTGCATACAATCAACTGGTTTCAATATGGCGCTCTCCAAACCAACTGAAGCGAAGCAATTCACTGATGATGATCTCATCACGTGTGTTATATATAATATTGAAATACAACTTTAGTGTTTAGTTGCACATGTCCTGTTCGGTCTTGTTTACACATATCCTGTCCTGTCTCTTGTTTGTAGTCGTCTTCTTTGTAGTACTTTTAAGAAACTGTCATATTTATCATGAATTATCAGAGTGACAATATACTTCGAGCTGTGCTCCTTTTGGTTTTCCCCATCTCTGTTTTCTAATAATTTGGTTGTATGGTGTATTTATATACTATGGTGAAAATAAAACTGAAACTGAAACTGAAAGCGGGCTCCCGTTTCGGAGCTGAATGCTAAATGCCCCTTTAAAAATTAAAATTGTGTTATTAAAAAAGTTCTTTATGCCATATTTTCAGCTTTGATAAGGTAAATAATATCAGTTTGAATAATAGATACCTTATCATGATATAATCTATTGCAGTTCTACAACTCATCCAACCTACTGTGTTCACAATCTACTGGTTTAGTTTCAATGGCGCTCTCCAAACCAGCTGAAGCGAAGCAATTCACTGACGATGATCTCATCACGTGTGGTATATGTCATATTGAAATGCAACATCCTAGAAGTCTGCTATGTTTACATACATATTGTCTTGGATGTCTACGAGAATGGAGTAAGACCAGGAAAGATGCTGTCATATGCCCCTTATGCCGAGAGACAACGCCTCTCCCACCAGATGGAATAGATGGTCTGAGAAGCAACTTCTTCGTCACCAAGCTGAAGGACAGGAAGGTGTTAAGTCGTCAGTTGATGGAGAAAGATGTGAAGCTTATGTGTACTTCTTGTGATGTGTCTGATATGAATGAAGCTGTGGCAAGATGTGTGGAATGTGATGATTTCCTCTGTGATGATTGTGTCAAGGTGAGATTAATGATGAAATAATATCTCTAAGTGCAAACTAAACACACTATACGGCCGAGTGCACCAATGACGGGTAACTTAATAGGGAGGTAAGCTACCTCCCTAGTAGTTATGCTCTAACTGTAGCATAACTTACTAACGATGTAATTCTTAGAGCATAACTGGCGAATAACACCAGAATAGCAACTAGCTAGGTAAATATCCACACTAATCAGCATCGTCCCCTTACAAAATTAATTGGCGCATATGCCAAGTGTTAACCTATTAACAGTGAATATTTTGATTCTGCACTCGACAGAGTCCAACTTTGTTTCCACTATGTCATTTTGGATTACTTCTAATTGTAAAACAGTTCAAAAAAGACGAAAACTCTAGTGCAAGCAATCGTAATTGGCACAGAGAGACTGTACAGACATGTCGGGTTGGTTTGGTGGGGGTTGTGTAGGGGTTGGATGGTGGTGGGGGTTTGGTAGTGGTTGGGTTGGTTGATGTTTGGGGGAGGGGGAGGGGTCGGTGGGATAGTCCCCGGGGATAGTCAGTGGCAAGCAGAATTTAATAGCGAGTAGGACTACTGATATTTGACCATTATTCGCGGGCGTTGATTGAGTTAAATGTCGAGTTGGGTGGGGGTCTGGTGGTGGTGGTGGGGTGGGGGTGGGTGGGTGGGTGGTTGGGTGGTTGGGTGGGTGGGTTGGGTGGGGTGGTGTTGGGGTGGGGGTAGGTGTGATATTCAGTTGCAGGCAGAATTTAATAGCGAGTAGGCCTACTGGTGTTTCACCATTATTTTTAATTACAAGCTCATCGCAGTTAAGTCGCGGGCGCTGATTGCGTTAAATGTTTCGCGTAATTCAATGCTCTGATTTTACATTGATTTTGCTGGTCAGCACGGGCATCTAAATTCACTGATGAAGACGCGTCATGTTGAATATGGGCCTAATACAAAAGTGTAAGTCTACGCGAAACTTTTTTTTTTTTTTTTAATTTTTTTTTTAAGTCCGTTCCGAAGAAATCGGTCTGATAACAACGGAACGCTTAAAAAAAAAGTTGGTTTGGTTAAGAGAGTAGAACAATTTAAAGTGAAATAAATTGAAGAAAAAAAGAAAAAAAATTGAAAATAAAATTTTGAATTTTCGTTTATTTTCGTAGGGGGTGTTCTGTCAGTGTTTTGGTATGATCAACTTGCACAAAAACCGTGTGATTTTTTTTTAAAATTCAAGTTCTGATTCACAACTCTCCCCTCGCTTAACAATAGGCCTAACTTAAAATGAAATTGCCTCTAAGCCGACGCTTGCATCGGTCCGGCACCGGTGACGATCGCCCTACCCCCCCCCCCCCCCCCTTCACGCTAACATTGCCTCTAAGTCTGATGTGCGTATGTAATGTCCTCCGCCAGCCAATTTATTACCCATACCTGATACCTAGTAAACATTATTTCCTCTACGGCCAGAGATGCGCATCCGTTCACCGCCAGTGCCCCCATCCCCCCCCCCCCCGGGCCCCCGCCTCCGACCACCCCCCCCCCTATAACACGCCACATCAGATTTCCACCGCACACCGTCGACATTACCTATATATACCTTAAGCAACGTTCATCAGGATACGTCAAAACACCGCCAAATCCCTCCCTTCCTAGGCAATGTCTTGCTAGACGTCCCGTAACTGATGTGCACATGCTCATATCAATTAAAATGTGTTGTCGTACATGTCGTAGTACACGTTTTATTCCGTATGGGACGCCTAGCAAGATATAGCCCTTCCTAGTTGGCTGGCGCGGCATCGATTGTGAAGGTCTTTCTAATTGACAAACACAAAAATTCAGATTTTTTGTTTAAAAATAGAACATACCATTGTTCAGCAGGAGATAATGAGTTTTCAAGATGTGTTGCTTATACAACATCATGCCGCGTGGCGAAAATGTTTTAAGTGATTTTTTCCTTATTTTTAAAAATTTTTACGATACAATAATCATAGATTGCTCGAATGTGAATTAAAAGTACACTTAATTAAGTCCAACATGAAACTATCTCTTGTTTATTATAGTGTAATGTAAAATTCTGACGTGATTAGTCCTCCGCAATATTAAAGCGTGTCGTCATTCGCTAGGTCATAGGTGAGTGTAAATCAAGAATCACGTGGAGTCGGCCTGCGATCCGTAAAAAAATGATGCCATTTTATGGCCAAAAATTTCGAAGTTTGTTTACCGCTTTTTCAAAAATAAGGACTATCATGACATTACAAACATATTTTGGGCGAGGGGCACATACAAACATTGCACCAAAAAGCACAATTTTAATGACAAACACAAGCACCCGATGGAAACAATTATATACAATTATAACACATCTCTTAACACAAATACCTCCGTGGCGTGGATACCCTGTCCTTCGCTTGTTAACCGCAGGACCCCGGTTCGATCCCCAGTCCACCCGCGGCACGATATGCATTTTTTTCTTCTTCCACTCAAAATAATGTTGAAACTTGGCTTCATCAGTTTTTAATTAATAAAGACAATAATACGTTTATTTATTTAGTCATTGTTTAAGATCCTTGGACAATTAGTAAATTTTGGTTAAAATATGACCCAAAGTCGGCGCGATTAGTGTTTGAATGGGCAAAAGGAGTTGTGATCTAAATTTTGACTAAAAAAATCACCAAATTGCATGAATGGATTTTCAAAAATACAAAATCTTTCAGCTTATGAGGGGTCACATTCAACTTCAAATAGACACCACCTGGGCATGCAAGCGCAATTGGTCCTTCAGCATCAGCGAATCATCCCCTGCAATGTTCACAACAAATGTACGCTACTGCTAGAATCGACTGACTTGTGGCATAACACGTTATGCCCTAACTTACTCTTGGGTCCGGTCAGGTATAACATTTAGCGTAAATTACCCGCCAGTTACTAGCCTAGTAGCTTACCCCGCATTGGCGCTCTTAAAATTTTGGGTTACGCCTCAGTTACTAGCGAGGTAGCGCTATTCTTCAGCTACCCGTCATCTACCCGTCATTGGTGCACTCGGCCGTATGAGGTCTATAATTACTATTGTACTAAAGAATAATTAGAATGGAAGACATTATACAAATACTACATAAGAGGAAGTAGTGTGAATTACTGGTCCTGAGGTGTTGGATGAATGCGTCTACTTCCCGATGCGAACACGATACAAACCACGTTGTATTTTCTCATAAATATTGTAGGCCTTACCGATTATCCTGCATGCATAGACTGCGTGCGGAATTCCCTCCTTGGTACTCGGTGAACAGTGTGTAAAGTCACTGATATCAAGCATTTAAAGATCCTTTGACCTTGGTACAAAATGTAGTCCACTGCTCTCTAAATTACGATTTTTATTTGTTTCGCATCCTTTTTATCCAACATATTTTGCAAATCCTTCTCAGCTCCGTGTTGACAATCGAAATAATGCTCGTCCCAAAATGCGAAGTCATATCCTATACGTAGTGCGTTGAACTGTAACGTGGGGATGATATTAGGGTGTGGTATAAGGTGCGGTAGTACATTTAATGGGATCAATTCTCCCTCGTCTGTGTAAATCTGCGAAATACGATAACATTCAGTATCATAATTTCCGTGCTATAAGCCGCGGCTTGTACGCGTTTTCTAAACCCCACCACAACCCAATGCGGCCTATATGACGGTGCGTCGTTTTTGTAAACCTTTTGGATATTTATGAATTTATGAGGTGTAGTAAATGCCCAAATGGGATGTGGTATTCACTTTATATATAGAAAAGTGGGAAAAAAGTGTACTTGAGGTCCCAGATACTGGAATGTCCTAGTATCGTCCGATACACCCAGTATCGTTCGATACTGGTACCAAGTCAGTGATCCAGTATCGGAAGTAACTGGGACATATAAAATGTACCAGTATTGTGCAAACACTGACTATGTACCAGCATCGTTCAATACTGGGACAAATTATTCCAAAGTAACATGTGTAGCAGTATCGCCCGATACTCGAACACAATTTAGTGTTCCAGTATCGACCGATTCTGGAACAGTAAAATCGTACCAGTAGCGAACGATACTGGTATACCGGTATTTGGGACCTAAAGTACACTTTTCCCGAAAAGTGTCTCTAGCCTGACATATTCTGCTGAATACGATGGTGTTTACCGATAAATCATAGCTAGTAACCACAATGCTTATCTGGGACTTTTTTACCATGTAAGTCAAAGATTATCTGGTTGAATTGAGGCTGGCATCTATATCTAGGTTCAATTAAAGAATAAAGGTATTGTTTTTAGACTTTACCCATGTTGTCTAACATAAATGCGGAAGTAAGTATCATCTTAAGTAGAACAACGACGTCACAGGCGGAGTTGTTCTACGTCAGACAACATTTATGTCAGACAACATAACACGGGTACGGTCTAAAAACAATACCTTTATTCTCATTCTTAAACTGCTTAATTTAACAACATTTTTAATGTTTCAAGCACTTTAGAGATGATTTATTTTAATATAAACATTGTTTATATCAATAACAATGTTATGTTAACCCATAGCCATTTAAAAAAAAAGAGTTTTATATGATATTCTTGGATATAGGCCTATGCGCGAGAGTTTTATTTACAATTGTTTCAATTCCCCCAAATGACGTTTCGAAATTAGTAAGTAAAATATTTAAGCTTCTCTGAATCAGTGCAATTACCTCGAATGATAGTCAAGCTGGGGGACGCGGCTCCCCTGCCCGCCCTCCGAGACATTTGGATAAGCTACTGCTAGACTTGGAATTAGACTCATGACTCCCGACAGCACGATAGACTTGGACTCATGACTCGGACAGCACGATAGACTTGGACTCATAAATCGGACAGCCTGATGTACTTGGACTCAGACTCGGCGCTTGTGGACCTGCACTTGGAGATGGACTTACATCAATAAGAATCCCTGCATCCCTGGTTGCCGCACCTGCCACCGGCACCCACCAGTACAAATGATCCCTTTCTATCTTCTATTTGTATTGCCGACACAACATAGTTTGAATTGTTAATTTGACTGAACTATGAATAAATAATGTGCATAGGTAAGCAGGGGTCTATGGGCGAAGCCCCCCGAAAATGTTGAAAATTAATGAGTGTTCAAATTGTATTGACGCCCTCCCCTATTAAGGGGTTTTCGAAACTTGTTGACACCCCCTTTTGGAGTATCATTTTTTACCCCCACCTCAAATGTTCTAGCCCACCAAAGTGTTTGTGAACGCTTCCTAAACACAATAGTTACTTTATTCCTAACAATATTCCACGTAGTTCTTCGTTCAGAGCAAACCGATATACAATACTATTCGGAAACCATGAATTATCCTATCCCTATTGTATTTTTTGTGTGTTACCTCATAGGTTCATAAATCTGTACGCGTTCTCAAGAATCATATTGTGATAACCTTAGACGATCTACGTTCGGGCAAATCAAGTCTTGACCAGGAATCGAAAGACAAATGTTGCGTTGAGCACAAAGGGCAAGTATTATGGTTCTTTTGTAAGACATGCGGAGTACCTATATGCCGAGACTGCACTGTAGTCGACCATCCTACCGCATCACATGATCTTGTCAAGCTGAAAGTGGCAATTGTTGGCCAGAGAGACGAGATAAGGAAATTGGCAAGTAGCTGTGAGGCAAAGCACCATGCTATTCAAATATCACAAGATGAAATCCAAGTAATCGGGAAACAACTTGAAGATGCAAGTGCTTCGGCCTATACATCTATGGATGCAGCGAGTGAAAATCTTAAGAAGTCGATTACTAAAGAGATAGATAAGCAGTACGATGAACTAAAAGCAAAGGCATCGCAGATAAGGTCTGGTCAAGAGAAAAAGTTATCTGAGTGTTCAGATAACCTAGAGGTTCTTCAGTCCAGATTTAATTCAGCATTAGAGATGGCGAAACAGGTTACAGAAAACGGGTCTGATTGTGAAGTTGCGTCTGTCTATTCGGCACTTACATCTACATTAAAACAACTCCAGAGTGTGCGTCCACCAACGACCTCGAGGAACTTGGCTAAAGTGGTATTCGTTGACAAAAGTAATATGGTTGGATTACACAATACAGTTGGTATTGTTAAAGGGGGAGGTACACGATTGACACTAGGATCCACTTGGGGACTGGACAGGAAGTTTGGAGAAACCGGCGAGGGAAAGCTGATAGACGCTAGAGGTATTGCAAGTATTGCAGATGACAAAGAGATTGCAGTGGCAGACTTCAAAGCGGCAAAAGTATACATCTATGACGCCGCCAATGGAAACCTAAAACGCGCTATTAATACTACGAAGAGTCTCCACTCAAATCCGTCAGGATACAGCTCAAATACTTATAATATAGTAGAGCATTGTGATGGGTCTTTGATAGTCACAGACGGAACTAAATTTCCTACGGTATATGACAGTGAAGGAAGATACGTACGACAGGTTGTGCCTGGTCATGACAAAAACATATACGGAATCGCAATAAATGGTAATGGTGAGGTGTTAACCGGGACCGCTTTTGCAAACAGCATCGCCATCGTCGACTACACAGACGGAACATCCAAGTCGACAATTAATGTTCAATTGTATCCTCGTTGCATAACTTTGTCCTCTACTAATGATCAAATTATTATTTCTGCTGAAAGCCCTTCAGGTGCACAGATCATAGACAACAAAGGAAACACAATCCACAAGTTACGTCCACCAACCGATGCCACAGCAACATGGTGTCCAACTGGTGTATGCACTATTAGCGAAGGCGATGAAGAAGAGGTCTACATCTGTAATCGTGAAGGTACTCCAGGAGTCTATCGCTTCTCGCTTACTACTGGAAAGTACTTGGGATGCGTGACTACAGAATTACGTGAACCACACGGGATAACGTTCATAGGCGACGAACTGTTTGTTGCGGATAAAACGTGCGTCAAAGTATTCAATGCGTTGACTGATGAACGAACCGATACATGCAGTCCGGAATAAACTAATTCGCAATAACATTCATAAGTAGGACTTGGACTGACCGCCAAGATATCTTCATTTCTTATTTTGAATTTAGCCATCAACCCATTGACACAATATAGCACAACAATAGCTGATAATGTTATAGTCAATAGGCTACTTAATGATTAGAATATTATCTATAGTCGATCCATCTGAGACCGATCTTCCAATCACGTGACCCAGCCGTTCCATTGACTGGGAGAGGAGGCTATTTTTTGACGAAAATATCGATGGAATATGGAATCAGTTTGAATGAAAAATAGCCATAATAGAAAATAATTATGTTTAACAGTCTCTGCCTCTAAGGGCGTACCATGTGGTGATTCATGGGTCCTCAGATCAACTTTTAAAAAAAACTAGTGATATTTTATCATAACATTATAGTACTGCCAAATTTTAAAATTCCTAAACGTTTTGGTTCGGTCGTTAAAAATCACCGAAATTGTAGGAACAAATCCCAGTAAAATGATTACTACGTTCCCTATAAGTATAACTATGCGCACCATGCACATCCCAACGAAAGGAAAACATATTTTGAAACCTCCAGTTGGGTACACAACAAAAGTGAAACAAAATCATTGGGATCTCGTTGGCGCGTCACATTACGCTGACCTTGAAACCGTGACGAACAGCGTCCGTAGCAGTTTTCAAGCCCTTATAGTTTGACGCGCCAACGAGATCCCATTACATAAACAAGTTCATATGGAAGATCTTAGAGCCTTTAACATATTCAAAAGTAAAAATTGTTGGGATCTCGTTGGCGCACGGAGAAAATCCAGGTCAAAGGTCAAGTTTTACCATTTTGAGCCATTTTCGCACCTCCGTAAATCCGTGCGCCATCTTTAAAACACCTTGGAAATGACATCTACTTGCAAAGATGGTTTACCTTGAATAAAAAATGAAGAATCTGGTTTGGGATCTCAGAGATATTTTTTTTAATGATTTTTTACAAATTTGCTTAAGAGCAACTTGCACTGCATGCGAGTCAGTAAGCCCTTTGTGCATTGTCCAAGTTCTTGTAAATCAGTGCGCCAACAAGATCCCATCAACTTTTTGATTTATTTGCTTAGTTTGGCCACCATTTAATAGATACCACTAGAAAAAAACTTTGGGATTTTGATGGCGGTTATTTCTACATGATTGCAAAGTTGAGGTCTCATCAGTTTTATTCTCGAGCCTTTTTGGGCCATTTATCAGATTATCAGAATATCAGATTCCTTTGGTGAATTTTGACATGTCATATAGGACAATGATTTTCATGCATTTTAAACCATTCTCAACCCATCAACATTAATCTGTTGCATGATGTTTCATAAATTGCATATTATGTCTTCAGAATTCAACAACCCTGTCGAATTCGGAAGACATGACTTACATATTTTGAAATCGACATTACAGACTAACATAGATGTGTTCAGAATAGTCTGAAATGCATAGAAAACAATGTCCTATATGACATGTCAAAATTCACCAAAGTAATCTGATATCCTGGGACTTAGTCTGAAATGGCTCAAAAAGGCTAGAGAATAAAGCTGATGACACCTCAATTTTGCGCTCATTTAGAATTAAGCGCCATCAAAATCCCAAAGTTTTTTCTAGTGGTATCTATTGAATGGTGGCCAAACTAAGCAAATAATTCAAAAAAATAATGGGATCTAGTTGGCGCACTGATTTATAAGTGCTTGAACAATGTATGTGGGGCTATTATTGACTCGCATGCACTGTAAGTTGACCTTAAGCAAATTTTTAAAAATCGTTTAAAAAAGAAATCTTAAAGATCCCAAGCTGGAATCTTCATTTTTGATTTAAGGTAACCCATCTTTGCAACTGGAAATCATTTCCAAGGTGTTTTAAAGATGGCGCACAGATGTACGGAGGTGCAAAAATGGCTCAAAATAGTAACATTTGACCTTTGACCTTGATTATCTCCATGTGCCAACGAGATCCCAACAATGTTTCCTCTTGAATTTGTTAAAGGCTCCGAGTTCTTTCATATGCACTTGTTTATTGAATGGGATCTTGTTGGCGCATCGAATTATAAGGTCTTGAAACTGCATAAGAGCGCTGTTTGTCAATGGTTCAAGGTCAGCGTAATATGCCACGCCAAAGAGATCCCAACGATTTTGTTTCACTTTTGTTATGTACCTAGCTGGAGGTTTTAAAATATGTTTTCCGTTCGTTGGGATGTACGTAGCGCGCATAGATAAACTTATAGGGAACGTAGTAATCGTTTTACTGGTTTTTTCCCCTGAAATTTCAGTGATTTTTAACGACCGAACAAAAAATGTTAGGAATTTTAAAATTTGGCTATGGTATAATGGTATGGTAATGTATCACTGATTTTTTTATTAAGTTGATCTGAGGACCCATGAATCGCAACACACCCCAAAATGGTACACTCTTACAGGCAGAGACTGTTAACACATACACTTATCATTAAAATCCAGATTGTACCGTGATATTATGTTTAATTTACATACCTAACTGCGGATGAGTACCTACTCAATTTCTAATAATATTGACCGATGCTTATACCATTTTGCAAGTCTGTTTGTGAAATATGTTTGTAATTTCTGGCTGCGTATCTCTTGATGTTAGCACAAATACTTTCATCCGAATTTAAATCGCAGTGATATTGTGGTAGTCTGATTATTTCATGTCCATTATCTTTTGCAAGTCGTCAGTTTTGAAATTCCGTGATTTGTGTCAGTACTTCTTAAGACATCATAAAGTTGAGGAATCTTCAATGAATGGTAATGTTTAGTTAGTCATTCCTGCCTTTCAGCCTTTAATTATACTACTTGATGTTGGTATTTCGCTCTTAACGCTACATAGTATACTATATCCATGATGAGTTTCAGGAATATTTGGAAAGGTTTTTACTGGTTACTTTTACTAAAAATTACAAGATGGCAAATAAAAAATTATTGTGTTCTCCTGCGTTGTGATACATCTTCTAAGTTCACCAGTTTCGATCGTGTTCAGCTTCATGTTTTTATTCATATGCCGAAATCACAGGTGACGATTTCAAAGCCTTTTGATTTCAAATAATGCGCAAATGGTTCGATATTTAGCTCTCTTTGAATGGTACACTAAACATAGCTGCTACGTGCATGCGTGTGATGAGAATAATATGCATCGGAGCAATATTGTGTATATTATTGCATAAGGCAGCTTAAGGGGGGGGTCTATGTTAGTCAGATAGTAAAATTCAGTGCTTCTGACAAAAATGAGATATTAGAACAGTAGGAAACTGCTAAGTCTCTGCTTTAAAATGCTTTTTGTTTGAGGTAAATTGGATTTTCGGTTCCGAAGTTATGGTCGATTGAGTTTCGGGTGTCTCAAAATATCGGTGGTGTTTTGTATACATTTGTATGTAGAAAACGCTCACCCTGCGATTTTAAGCATTTTCAGTTTTAATTATTTTTTGATCAAATAATTGTAACATTTGATCAAATTTATTTATTAAAATATTAAAATAATTAATTGCACATCATAAATCATCAAAATTTCAAGTCAACGTAATTTCTTATGTGTTTCTTTTATTTTCTCACCCGGCTATTTTTAAGCCATTTATCTTTAAAAATCAATAAAAATGCTAATATAATTGCTATTTTCACCCAAAATGCCTCAAAATGTGTCTAAATTCATGCTCTTCCATAATTGAACAACTATTTTTATCCAAAATGTCAACTTTTTTTTTCTCGCCAATTTTATAATATTTTTCATACGTTTGCACGATATCTCAAAACTATAAAACACGTAAACTTGCAATATTGGTACAAAGATATCTAGAAAACTAAACCTCGTATCAGGGTGATATTTGGAATGGATAATAAGCTTGAATAGGGGAATGAACCAATGAAGCCGGATTTTCAATTTATCTTTCCAAATTTGAATTATAACGTAAAATTACCTGATTGGTCGGTTCCTGGTTACCATGGCAACCGTATAAAAATCCGGCTTCATAATTTGTGCGCATTGTTCCCATACATCATCTACCAAAGTATGGTGAACATGCAACATTTAGTTTTCTAGTTATCTTTGTACCAGTGTTTACCCAATCAGAGGCCTTGTCTGGTTACCATAGCAACCAGATCAAAATAACGCGCATTTTCTAAAACGCTGTTACCTAAGCTTCAATTTGATATATGACTTTAAGGGGTAAACCCATGGTAACATTGAGAAATCTGTTTCCAAAATTGGTGAAAATAACATAGACCCCCCCCCCCCCCCCCCCCCCCCCTTAATTGCTTCAATTCACATTAGATGAGGTTCGACGGGAGGTTGGAATAAAATGGGATCCTTCGACAACTAGCGAATAAATACGCCAGAAGACCGTACATCTTATTTTTGCTCATCATCCCTGCCCATCCAAGCACCAAAGATCGCTATAACGAGTTGAAGTACATACTGTAAAAAGTATAATATATACAATTTCAAAACTCTGTTAGAAATATGTTTTGCGTTATCTTACCAGTAAAAACAAATTCCTTTCACTACAATATAAACTTTGTTTCGTTCAACAGTCCGAGCCGATTTCCCGTTCAGGAAGCATTCGTGAACTGGAAGTATTTCCCATAATCAAAATCACTGATCAAGTGAAATGAATGGATTACACATTGAACATACGAGTTGGCCAATGTTCAGGGGTGGATAATGTAGTATTTCAAAAGACTTGGTATTTAAACATAATCAAATAATAAATTCTGAAAGTGAAAACAAGTGACAATGAGCGTTATTTTGAGATAAAAATAATAATAAACACGTTGATCTCATAATGTATAGACTGTACCATATTGTGAGTCATGTATGGTCACCACAGGCGGCCATAAACGGCGAAATGAATGTCTACGAATCATTTTATGAACTATATTTTATTCTCTATTCTTATAGTGGGTGTGGTTTTGGATGCCAACAGGCAATTTGTGATTGGTTTTTGGCCGATACGCACAATATAAGATGAAACAATGGTATATAGTTTGAGGCGGGGCTTTTCATTCGAATAATAATACCTTCAGTGCGTATGGTGATCGCGTTAGCGTGCCCTACACAAAATCGCCGGCGTATGCGTTGTTAGTATAACGCAGCGTTACCATGTGTGCGTGTGATAAGAACGCGGGAAGTTGTTAAACAGCTCGCTGGATTCGCCGGTTTTGATGTTTGATTAAAACAAATCTAACAAAATGCGTTATTTTATGATAATAAGATAAAATAACCAATAAACTAAATAAGAATGAGAATGAAATATAGTTCGTAACTGTTTTGCTATGTGCGATGGTTTTATAATGTAGTATAGGCTGTACCATATTTTGAGTCATGTATGGTCGCCACAGGCGGCCATAAACGACGACACGAATTTCTACAACAAATCATCTGTAACTATATTTTATTCTCTAATGTTGCACTAGGAATCATTATGTCAATGCAGCGTTTATTCATTTATGTAGCCTACTTTTTCATGATGTATATATGTTATTAAAAGCAAATTATGTTATTGAATTCTTTAAGTTTTGGTTCTTTTGTATTTAAGCAATCTCTGAATTTTCCTATAATGTGTTAACCATGTGAATAGTTATCCCGTAATAGATTGGGCCGAATGAATACAAAAACTAGCAATTATTCAACTAGGAAAATATATCAAGCATAATAATTTTACCATTTTATAACAGTTTTTTTAAACTTCTCAAAATGTATGATAGATAATTGATTCGACAAAAGTGCATTCGTGCTTGGTAACAGCTCTATTCCTTGTATTCGTGCAACGAACGCCCTGTGCCATCGCCATGACGATATTGTCGGATTGTTGCAGTTGGTCTCTGGCGCAGATTGTCCGTTATATAAATAGCACGCAACCAAGAATACACGTACATGATGCTGGTGAATTCAAGCAAGACAATTCGCGTATGTGCGAAATATTTAAATGCGCGTTTGTTTTTGTCATGGTTCGATTATGGCGGTTATTTTGCTTCAATTATTAACATGATTAAGCAATGTGAGCAGGCTGTGACATTATATAGATGGTAAGTGCGTATGTGCATCACCAATCTACAACGGCTTTCGAGTTGCAATCACCCGGGAACGCCGTTGTAGTTTAGTGATTCACATACGCTGAATCAATATTTAATTCCAAATTACTTTCATATTTTACTGTATAAATTAATCACGAATTTCAGCTATGATTTCGTAAGGTGCTGGAGAGTAAGTGAAACCCGAAATACCCTCCTCAAACGAGTAATGTTGAGCTGGAGATGATCTGCGGATGTTGAACTTATGCAGCATATGGGTGAAAAATAGAAACAGCTCCATCCTCGCCATATTTTCTGCCAGGCATATTCGGCGACCTATTAAATGGATATACGGTATTGATAAAGAAAGAAATATAACAGTATTACAAATGGGGTTCAACAAAGATGTAAGTGATGGACAACCCATACCTTTTTTGATTGATGGTTTATACAGGGTGAACAAAACCACAACCCCTATTATTAGGTAGTCACTTACCTCTGAGCTATGGGGGGGGGGGGGGGGGGGGGGGGGCAATGGTCAATAGATCTAGGACTATTGGAGTAGTTTGAAAGTCTATTGAACTTTGCTTAATTATGTTTCAATCTAAATCACTGAGACATGGGGAGAATATACTCAATAGCCTTGGCCGGCAAGTATTCTAGAAGAAGGACAACTTTGCAACTTCACAAACCATACTGTAGGATTTGCGGCCACAGTATTATTCAGCAACAGAAAATCTATGATGGTACAACTACACGACACTAGGGTTAAAGTCCCTACTAAATCAACATCTCCTGGTGCAGACATTAATTTACAAAAATCACATGACGTCTTGTCCTTAAATCCTTCTGGGAGGGGCAAGCCTGAATATGGTGCCTGCATGAGGAGAAACCTGTAAGAAAGTTACTTCAGTATCTACTATGAATGTCAGAACAATAAGAGTACAGCAGTGCAGAGAGGAGCTTGTTTCTAACTTCATTGACTACAACATCGAAGTGCTGGGCATTCAAGAGCACCGCATTGTACATGACGAACCAGTTAGATACGAGAGCATACTCGGAAAGACGCTTATCACAACAGCAGCAACCACAAACAGTGCAGGAGCAGCAGTAGGTGGAGTTGGCATATTATTGAACACTCGAGCCAAAAGTTCGCTTGCAAGTGCGAGGGCACATACTGACAGAATACTAGTCACTAGCTTCCAGGGCAACCCTGCAACATCAATAATAGTGACCTACTGTCCCACAAATGTAGCAGATGACGAGATCATTGAGAGCCACTTTGAACACCTGAGGAGGGCAATTGACTCTATCCCAGCACACAACGTCCTGATAGTAGTTGGCGACTTTAATGGCAGGATAGGAGTAGAGGATGCCAAGTTTACTTACCACGAGGAAACCAATAGAAATGGAAAACACCTGAAGGATCTAGCCACTGAGAAAAACCTTATCATTACAAACAAAAAAAGGAAAACTGTGGACATATACAAGCCCAGGCGGAAATCAGTACCAGCTAGACTATATTCTTGTAAGGAGTGTGTGGAGGAATAGTGTTATGAATGCCGAAGCATACAACACCTTTGCCAGTGTGGGCTCTGATCACAGGATTGTGTCGGCTAAGATGAAGCTGAGGCTGAGGAAAAGTAATACAACGCCAAGAAAGAAGCCATATGACTGGAAAACCCTTAGTTCTGACGGAAGCTTACAAGTGAAATATGCAGTTGAAGTGCGCAATAGGTTTAAAGTCCTAGAGGATGAGGAAGAAACAGCCACTGACAAGTATGACAGATTTATCAAAGCAAATAATGAGGCAGCAGAGAAGATCATACCAGTCAGGAAAAGGTCTCATAAAACACGTTTCTCCAGCGATCCAAGGGTAGTTGCGGCAAGAGATCAAATCAAAGACACATATAATCTCTATCAACAGGACGTCACTGAGGGGAAGAGAGCTGAGTACAGGAAGGCAAAGCAAGGACTTGATGAAACCTACAATCTAGCCATAGTAGAAGACATGGACAGCAAGATCAAGGAAGTAGAAGCATCACATTCCAATTGCAAGCATGCTTTAAGCTGGAGGCTTATCAATGGGATCACTGGTAGAAAAGCATCCACCAAAGGTCAGCTGGAGGGAAAGACTCAGAAAGATCGGGTCACAAACTGGTATAACCACTTCAAAAACCTTCTGGGGAGCCCACCAGACATCAGTAATGAGGATGAGGAAATCACACCAATCCTAGAAGATCTGGAAATTAAAACCGGGCCTTTTGACCAGGAAGAATATGACAAAGCTAAAAAGTCACTGGTAGAAGGAAAAAGCAGTGGTGAAGACAATATCCCACCTGAAGTTCTGAAAAGATGCGACCTTGACGACATTGTGTTGAACTTCTGCAATGAAGCATTACTGAAAGGGAAAAAACCAAGCCAATGGTCTGTGCTCAACATTGTTCCAATACCCAAATCAGGGAATCTTAGACTTGGAGGCAACTACCGTGGTATCAGCCTAAGTTCTATTGTTGCCAAAACATACAACAGAATGATCCTGAACAGAATCAGACCAGAGCTGGATCAGCATCTGAGAACCAATCAAAACGGCTTCAGGGTTGGAAGGACGACAGCGGGCCACATACTGGCACTGAGGAGGCTCATAGAAGGAGTTAAAGCAAGTAACCTAGCAGCAGTAATCACCTACATTGATTTCAGAAAGGCCTTCGACACAATCCACCGTGGCAAAATGCTGAAAATTCTGCGAGCTTATGGAATACCAAAACAGGTCGTTGAAGCAATCGGAGGAATGTACGAGAATACGATGGCGTAGGTAATATCACCTGACGGAGAGACTGCTCAGTTTGAAATATTGGCTGGAGTTCTACAGGGAGACACACCCGCCCCATATCCGTTTGTGATTGTGCTGGATTTGCCCTGAGGATAGCCATAGAGGGGAGAGAAGAAGAGCTTGGTTTTCATCTTGACAGGCGTAGAAGTAGGCGGATTGGGCCAGAGGTGGTGACAGACTTTGACTTCGCCGATGACATCGCATTGTTGTCAGAGAAATTTCATCAAGCACAAGATCTGCTGCAAAGAGTTGAGACATCAGTAGCAAAGGTCGGTCTCAAAATGAATGCTAGCAAGACCAAGTTTATGTCATATAACCAGAGCCAGAAGGGATCCATACACACAAATGATGGCAACAAGCTAGAGGAAGTTCAGGATTTTAAATATCTTGGTGCCTGGATGAAGAGTACGGCAAAAGACATTAAGCAAAGCAGCAGCATGGAGAGCATGTAGCAAAATGAACAAAATAAGTCAACTCTATCTCGGAAATTCAAACTTCGCCTGTTTGCCTCGACGGTGGAGTCAGTTATGCTATATGGATGTGAAGCTTGGACCATTACTCCCAAGCTACAGAAACAGCTAGATGGCTGCTACACCAGAATGCTGCGAGCAGTACTCAATGTCAACTGGAAACAACATATACCAAACACCCAACTGTATGGCGACCTCCCCAAAATAAGTCAGAAGATCCGGAAGAGACGAACAAGGTTTGCTGGCCACTGCTACAGAAGTGAGGAGCCTATATCCAAAACTAGTGCACTGGATCCCCAAACATGGCAAAAGAAAGCCGGGACGACCTGCTCTGACATTTATCGATCTACTCAAGCAAGATACTGGACTGGAGACGAGTAACATACAGATAGCAATGAACAACAGAAGAGTGTGGAGAAGCATCGTAGATCGGGGACATGACCCGAATTAAGCAAGTAAGTAAGCACAGGGTGAGTCAGAATGCTTTGGACCTATGTTATTCTTGCAATTAGAATAACGAGTGCTTGGAGCACTCATGTCTTAAGTGACGCGAACCTTATTTGGCACAAGCGTACATCAAAGCGCATAGACATTGTGTTGTGTTTGAAATACCTGCGTCCGCGTACTATATTTACGAATGTAAGACATTTTATCGGGGCGCATCTGACATACATATTCATGAGGTAATGAATGCATTGTTAAATCTCTTCTTCAGGAATTTTGAAATTAATGGTTGAGATGTTAGGAATTATGATATTTTCTCTAAAATGTCTCAAATGTTAATCTGTTTCTCTACCATGACCATTCGTAATTAAAAGCCTGCCTTGAAATACTGCTATGATATGCTTTTACTTCAATTGCACTTTAATAAATATTCAAACCGATTAGGTGCTTTTAATACCGACCTGTACTGAATGAAATCAACTCCTCGCGAGGCTTACACATTCCATTCTCATCCAAGAATCTTTCCGGCTTAAAGTCGTCTGGTTCCGGCCACAAATCTGGGTCGTGATGTACCGCCCAAATGTTGTACACAATAATTGCATCTTTAGGTATGTCATATCCGGCTAGCTTGGTGTCTTCGACAGCAAGATGAGGACCAAGAGGAACTGTAGATCGAATGCGAAGAACTTCCAGGAGAACAGCTTCCGTGTACGGCAACTCGGATCTATCGCCCATTGTGGTAATCGATGCAGACCAATTAATGATGGTGTCCAAACTCGCTGTGAATTTCGGCTTGAATTTCTAGATACAACAGGTTCACATTTCAAAATGGACCTTTTTGAAAGTCCAATTTCCTTCCATTCCAAATAAATGTCAACAATTAAAGCATTTATTAACATAAAAAATGAAAGAAAAAGAGAAAAGGAAAGAAAAACTAAAGCCCCTGCTACCTCCCCCCCCCCCCCCCCCCGTAAAAACCCTTAATATTTGATGTGATTGTGAGGTGGGTGGGACTGCAATGCATATCCCAGGGTCAAGAAAAAGAAACGAAAATGAAATGCGATGAAAAAGAAAGAGAAATCAAGAACAAGTAACGTAATCCACCCCCTCTCCAGTGGTAAAAAAAATCCATTTCAATATAATGCTAGCGCCCTCTATAAATAGTTCCGGAGCAAAAGCCGGGATACCTTTCACAAGCTCCTTTCACAACTGTTTAGAAAATAGTACCTAGCAAAAAGTATTATCCTGATCGTCCTGAGGAAAACAAAGTTGTAGTGAATTGTGCAGCAATTAATAAAAACTACTGCCTATTATCTGAACATCGCAAACGTGCTAAGAAACGTGGTTTAAATCGAACGAAAAACGCTCGGAATGATACTAAACCGAACTATAAGTGGAAAGGCTGAATATTATTGTGTGGTGTGCCCTCGAAACTTGATGAGTTTCGCTCGTCTCAAAGGTTTTGAAAGTGAAGTCGAAGTTATTTGCAATTGTACAAAAGGTGAGATTGATAGGTTTTAAAATGCAAAACATCGGTCAGCCAGGCCTGTTATATGCAGTTTAGTTAAGTTTCGCTATAATTGACAATAACTGACAAAGTAAGCTTATTTAAACCACTTTTATCACATTTTTGACCGAGTCATTTTTAAGGTAGCCAAAGTTCAAGTTGCATTCCTTCGTACGATTGGACTTTTGAAATGTATACGCAAGGAATCAATTTGGGCTACTCAGATCAATTTTAGCCCGATTTCATCTTTTTTTACCGGCACAGGGGTAAAAATTAGCCCAATTTTCATTGAGCCCATAGAGAATGCATCGGTTGGTATTGGTAGCCCAAAAAAGGCATGTTCATTGCGCATCGGTAGACGTCGAGGGATAATTATATAGTTGACATTGTTTCAACTCGCGCACCGATGTCCTTGATGTCGGCTGATACGCAACGATGATTCCTCAGCGTCCCATGTGGCTGGCGCGTAACATGCACAGCATTGCGCGGCTTGCTTGCCTGACTCCACTGTGACCCGGGTTTAATGCCTAGGGGCCGCCGCGGACCTAAACTTGTGGTTCTCCCTTTTACATCCCCTCCCCTGTTCGGTTCATGGGCAAAATCGAAGAAAAAAACGGGTTCTGACCACGCTGTATGCAAAGCTTTGTATTTCTAAAACCTTACATTCGATTGGTCTTATAAATTTACCAAATAATGTCAGATACATTTACTTTTATATTCCTAAACATGAAGCATCTACGTTTTCCATGTTTAAGTTATAAGCTATGAAAGTTTTGGACCCAGTTTTTTGGGACACGCTGTATAGGCTGTACCATATTTTGAGTCAGGTATGGTCGCCATAGGCGGCCATAAACGACGACACGAATTTACACAACAAATAATCTATAACTATATTTATTCTCTAATGCTGCAATAGGAAGCATTATGTCAATGCAGCGTTTCTTTTATGTAGCCTACTTTTTCATGATGTATATATGTTAGTTAAATGCAAATGATGTTACTAGTATTGAATTCTTTGGGTCTTTTGTACTTACGCAATCTCTGAATTTTCCTATAAAGTGTAAACCATGTGAATAGTTATTCCGTATTATATTGGGCCAAATGAATATAAAACTAGCAATTACTCACTAGCAAAATGTATCAAGCATAATAATGTTTCCATTTTATAACAAATTTTGTTTACTTCTTAATGTAGTGTATGATAGATAATTGATTCGACAACAGTGCATTCGTGCTTGATAACAGCTATATTCCTTGTATTCCTGCAAAGCCCTGTGCCATCGCCATGACGATATTGTCGGATTGTTGCAGTTGATCTCTGGCGCAGATTGTCCGTTATATAAATAACACGCAACCAAGAATACACGTACACGCGGAGCGGCGGAGAGGCTGCAAGCAAATTCGCGTATGTGCGAAATGTTTAGAAGCGCGTTTTTGTTGTAGTCATGGTTCGACTATGGCGGTTATTTGACCTCAATTATTAATTAAGCGGTGTGAGCAGGCTGTGACATTATATACACGGTAAGTGCGTATGTGCATCACCAATCTAAAACGGCGTTCGCGTTACAATCACACGGGAACGCCATTGTAGGTTGGTGATTCACATACGCTGAATCAATATTTAATTCCAAATTACTTCATGTTTAACTGTATAAATGAATCACGAATTTCAGCTATGATTTCGTAAGGTGCTGGAGTGTAAGTGAAACCCGAAATACCCGCAAACGAGTAATGTTGATCTGGAGATGATCGGCGGATGTTGAACTTATGCAGCATATGGGTGAAAAATAGAAACAGCTCCATCCTCGCCATATTTTCTGCAAGACATATTCGGCGACCTATACGGATATATTGATAAAGAAAGAAATATAACAGTATTTCAAATGGGGTTTAACAAAGATGTTAGTGATGGACAAAGCTGACGTCTTTTGTTTTATAGTATATACATGGTGAGTCAGAATGATTTGGACCCTTGCAATTAGCAAATAGTTGGTTATTTAATAGAGGTTAAATAATGCGTACTGGCTGTGTTGAAGTAATTGTGTCAAATTCATTATCTCATGAATATGTATGTCCCAGGTATTTGAAACACAACAGTTGACCGCGAATCTTATTTGGCACAAGCGTACATCAAAGCGCAGAGCAGACATCGCGCACATCATTAGTCTGCAGAGCACTAACGGTTAACTGTTGTGTTACAAATACCTGCGTCCGCGTACTATATTTACGAATGTAAGACATTTCATCGGGGCGCATCTGACATACCGTTAAACTTCATCTATAAGCACCCATTGACTAATAGTTAATAAGCAGAGAATAGATAAAAAGGTATGAGCGCCCTCTTTTGATCTAGAGAAATTAGCACGAATTTGTTTAGTGTATTCGATATTCAATAATATAAAGTTGTATTACTATCTAAATAATTTCATGGACAGACGAATTGCTCAGTTGGTAAAGCGCCCGGTAAAGCGTCAACTTCAGTATCACGAGGTTGGTGGATCAATTCTCAACTACACCTTTTGCAATTTCTTTTGAAATCCAAGTGATATAGAAATTAATGCAAACTTGAATGTAAAATTATTACTCAATTATACTAGCTTTATTGTTATTTTTCAAAAAACAAGCGCATAATTAATTTGATTGTATAAAGTAATGATCTTAATAGTCCAACCTTTTTATAAGCTAAAACACATTTATACTACAAATTAACCACAGCAAAATGTATTCATTGGCTTATTTTAAATGTTTCACACAGTAATCTTAAACGTTTCCTTCATCATGATTTAAGGGCAAATTATGATGATGCATATTAGGTTGGTAGATCAAGTTAAGCAACAAAATGAAAGTAACTATGCAAACCACTATAATCCTGGTCTCACAGGATTATAATTGAATGGCTATTAAATCAATTTATTTTCAATAAGATAGAGGGCCGTCCATTTATACCGACCCATCAATCATACATGTAGTTATAAAACAGTATATGACATAGCACTCCCGTTTAGATCAATTGGTAAAGCCAGCGCCAACAGTTTGGGCTAGGGCAATTGTGATCGCAGGTTCCAGATGGCAATACCTGGTTCGAATCTCACTTCAAGACTTCTTCTTTTGGAAAGGTCATAATTTGAACCATGTACATGTATGTGTCTCTATAAACTCAATTAGGAATTGTCATCTAGAACCAACAATGGCCAACTACTCACAAAAACCACAACTTAACAAAATACCATAAGTAGCTGAACTGAAAAGCAGTGAATTGTAATCAACGTATTGTCTCATTGTACTCCATCCATGCATGTCTTCACAAAAATACTAAGTCGTTGAGGTTGATTTAAATGTTTGTACTATTTATAAACGATTGTGATAACATTAAAATTAAAATAAAAAATAGTAGAAAGAGAGGAAAAAAAGAGGGAAAACCCACATTAAAGACGAAGATAGATTCACTATTTATTCATGGTAAAAACAAAGTTAAGAATTTGATATACACCGTAAATATTTATAAACTTTCCAAAAGAAGAAGTCTTGAAGTGAGATTCGAACCAGGTATTGCCATCTGGAACCTGCGATCACAATTGCCCTAGCCCAAACTGTTGGCGCTGGCTTTACCAATTGATCTAAACGGGAGTGCTATGTCAGATACTGTTTTATAACTACATGTATGATTGATGGGTCGGTATAAATGGACGGCCCTCTATCTTATTGAAAATAAATTGATTTAATAGCCATTCAATTATAATCCTGTGAGACCAGGATTATAGTGGTTTGCATAGTTACTTTCATTTTGTTGCTTAACTTGATCTACCAACCTAATATGCTTCATCATAATTTGCCCTTAAATCATGATGAAGGAAACGTTTAAGATTACTGTGTGAAACATTTAAAATAAGCCAATGAATACATTTTGCTGTGGTTAATTTGTAGTATAAATGTGTTTTAGCTTATAAAAAGGTTGGACTATTAAGATCATTACTTTATACAATCAAATTAATTATGCGCTTGTTTTTTGAAAAATAACAATAAAGCTAGTATAATTGAGTAATAATTTTACATTCAAGTTTGCATTAATTTCTATATCACTTGGATTTCAAAAGAAATTGCAAAAGGTGTAGTTGAGAATTGATCCACCAACCTCGTGATACTGAAGTTGACGCTTTACCGGGCGCTTTACCAACTGAGCAATTCGTCTGTCCATGAAATTATTTAGATAGTAATACAACTTTATATTATTGAATATCGAATACACTAAACAAATTCGTGCTAATTTCTCTAGATCAAAAGAGGGCGCTCATACCTTTTTATCTATTCTCTGCTTATTAACTATTAGTCAATGGGTGCTTATAGATGAAGTTTAACGGGAAATGTCTCAAATGTTAATCTGTTTCTCTAGTCTGTAATGACCATTCGTAATTAAAAGCCGCCTTGAAATACTGCTATGATATGCTTTTACTTCAAGATTGCCTTTAATAAATATTCAAACCGATTAGGTGCTTTTAATACCGACCTGTACTGAATGGAATCAACTCCTCGCGAGGCTTACACATTCCATTCTCATCCAAGAATCTTTCCGGTATAAAGTCGTCTGGTTCTGGCCACAAATCTGAGTCGTGGTGTACCGCCCATATGTTGAACACAATAATTGCATCTTTAGGTATGTCATATCCGGCTAGCTTGGTGTCTTCGACAGCAAGATGAGGAACAAGAGGTACTACAGAACGAATGCGAAGAACTTCCAGGAGAACAGCTTCCGTGTACGGCAACTTGGATCTATCGCCCCATTGTGGTAATCGATACCGACCAATCATGGTGTCCAACTCGCTGTGAATTTTGGCTTGAATTTCTGGATACATGACCATGTAGATCAAAGACCATCGTAATGTTGATGCTGTAGTTTCTGACCCGGCAACGAAAACTGAAAGGCTGGTTGATAATAACGACTCGTAGTTGATGTATTTTGAATATTCATTTCCTTTGCTATGTTCGATTGCATTAAGAAAAACGTCAATGAAATTGTTCAGATTTTCCTCATCAAACTTATCTACGTGTTCTTTGGCTAAATTGTCGATTAGTAACCTCGCCTCAAATATAATTGACTTACATTCGTTATACCGAGATGGAAACAGATAACGAAGAAAAGGGACATACAGCAATGTCACACCAGCGCCAACTTTCTTCAGCAAAGTCTCGGATACATTCAATATTCGTTCAATATCAGAGGGATCATGTTGTTTACCAAAAACAACAGCAGATACGGTATTCATCACACACTTTACAATCACACTTTCGGGGTCGAACGGGTGATCTTTGTTGTTAGACATCAACTTTACCAACATCTGCGCTTCTTTTGAAATTGAACCTTCAAAACTTTGTTTTCCAACACCGAAATTGCGAAATATGTTTAGTGTGAGTTTTCGTTGACTCGTCCATGCCTTTCCGGATGTTACAATGATTCCTGCATAAATGTATGTAATCAGTGAGAGTTTAAAGGTAGATGTTCCGATTTTCAACTTGAAGTTTTCTATTCTACATGAAAGGTCATCCTTAAAAAAGTCGTGTTCCAAAGTTTGAGTTGCATAGCTCTAATGGTTCTTATTTTAGACGCACAAGATGCTGTGAACTGTACCCATTGAGTAGTACACAAACTATATCGGTGGTTACCACCATTCGCGGTAATGCGACGTTATTTCATCGATTTCTCCGTAATTATACCGATTTAGGCCGTCAAATTTCAGTATGATGATGAGAAAAATACGAGCTTTCATATGATATGAAAATCTCCGTATGTTTGAAATAATTCTGTGTTACGAAAATGTGATCGGGTCATCTACCTTTAAGATACACTCAGTAAAACAAAATTTACTTTTGGGGGTTCTCTTAATCTAAGGATGAAATGCAGAATAGTGCTTAATTTTGCACGAAAAGTTGTTAAACAAATGTCAACAAAATGTTAAAGGTGACTGTTATTCTATGGATCATATCATTGGAAAGCTGGTGATCTCTAGATTTCAAAACATACTTTTCTGATTTTCCCCCGAAACCATGCGTGCCAAAAAACAGTAAAAAAGTATCAAAATCACCAATATTTTAGCCTCCAGAGGGACTCCTTCATATCTAACAAAATCATCGGATCATATTACAGCACAAGCTGATGACATCAGCCCTTGTACCACTGCACACACCACTGATAACAATATACATGTATATGTAAACAAACCCATGATATAATGCATATTCTTATATAGTGGGTGTGGTTTGAAATGTCAGCAGGCAATTCGATTGGTTTTTGGCCGATTTTCAGCCGACACGCCCATGCATTATGAGACAATGGTGCATAGTTTGGGGCGGGGTTTAATTCATTCGAAAAATAATACCTTCAGCGCGTATGATCAACGCGTCATCGCGTTAGCGTGCCCTACACAAAGTCGCCGCCGTATGCGTTGTGGGTATAACGCAGCGATGACAGATGCGTGTGTGCTAAAGAACGCGATTAATTTGAAGCAGGATGTTGGAAAACAGCTCACTGGATTCGCCGATTTTATAAAGGGGGAAAGTTGTTGTTGTTTGTTTAAAATAAATCTAGCAAACTGCGTTATTTTATGATAAAAGATCAAAATAACCAATAAACTAAATAAGAATGAGAATAAAACATAGTTCTTAGCTGTTTTGCTATAGACGATGGTCTTATAATGTATAGGCTGTACCATATTTGTGTCGTCGTGTATGGCCGCCTGCGGCGACCATACACGACTCCAAATATGGTACAGCCTATACATTATAAGACCATCGTCTATAGCAAAACAGCTAAGAACTATGTTTTATTCTCTAAGTGAAAGTATGGAAAACCGTACAATTGTGTGATGTTTGAATTAAAAATACAATTAATATGTAGGATTCAATTGAATAATATCATTATACAAACAATTTCATTTTTAGTGAAACCCGGAATTACAAAATTGTGACTACATTTACCAGAACTACATTTACCAGATAAATGTACATTGTTTTGAAAATATCTGCTTATCTGAATGAGTGTGTTAACATTCAGCATGACTTCCACTATAAATTAAAATGAAAATCTCTGTATGCAAACTTAGCTCAAAGATGATTTTTTTTTTTTTTTTTAATAAACAGAAAATGGAGGAAAAAC
The DNA here is from genome assembly GCA_035610835.1 of Ophiura sarsii. NCBI lineage: Eukaryota > Metazoa > Echinodermata > Ophiuroidea > Amphilepidida > Ophiuridae > Ophiura > Ophiura sarsii. The sequence continues at coordinate 17,805,039 of CM069458.1, read as the reverse complement.
ATAAAAACACCCAATATAATTATCAAACATTTTTCTTCTTCTTGTCCAACAAGGGGACACCGTTGGCTTCCAACTGTGTCCTTCAAGGTTTTTAACTGAGTTGAACTTATTGTTCTTCCTAATTATGATTTGCATGGTGGAATCTGGCACTTGGGAATTGCTTCGAAATAGCTTTGTAGCCTTTCCCCTATTTGTGAGCATTCACATTATGCACACACAACGGTCCTCACTGAGTTCTTTGGTTTTCTTCGCCATGCTGACAAAGAGCTAGAGTGTTGTCCTATAATATCCCTCACTGTACATTCAATAGGACACATTTGTTGTGCATCCATAGTGTATGCACACATCATGGAATCATTGCATAACAACATAAAAGCCTAGTACACGTTTGGAATGTCAAAAACATGTGTATTATCAAAAATAAATGGCCTCAATAACCGGAGACTTGGTATGGGGTATGACAATTTTGGACAGGCATAAAAACACAATTCTCGTTCAATTCTATTGTTATGCAAAAAGCGTTGAACCCAAATATATTGATTTGTACTTGCAAACTAAGGGTATGAATAATTGTGGGCTTAACTGTATATTGTTTGTCAATGGATTTGCTCACTGAGTAAAACTAATCCCAAAATTGTCACCAGTCTTTAATCTCTCACAGATATTGAGAATGGGTCTATATATTCATCTTTAAAAATGAAATATTTGGGAGGGAATTTTAAGTTTCATTTCGATATCATGACTTGCATAATACAGTATAAATGGAATCCAGCCAAATTGTTATACTTTCTCATTGTACCTACATGACCTGGACAAACTTTTACACAGTTGTATTCATTTCATATTAACTTTGTTTTATTGTCAAGTTAATTTGACCTCTTTAAATCAACTAAAACAACAAAGGGAAAAAAATTAAATCACCAAAATATTGTAGTAAATGTTTTCCATTCACATGTCTCAAAATATTCCGAATTCGTTAAACAAACTAATAAGAACTTTTCATTAGTTTTGTCAAGTAATTTTACGTCAGCTTCTATCAAAGAGACGGGCAAAGAGAGTATTAAAACCTTTTTGAAATCGCCAATCATTTGAACACAATTGTGGGGTAGATTTGTATCAGTGTCAACACCGGTTTTTTTAAAAGGCGTAATTCATATTCACGCGCGTCGCGCGATGCAGTTTAAAAAACCCTCTTGATACCTTATCGTCAAGTTGGGCTCAATCGCGTTGTATTTAGAAATATATTTCAGGTTTGTTCATGAATTAACCGTTGAGGACGTTCAAATTGGCAATTGGCAAGAATACTTCAAATCCCCTAATTTGTAGGCCTACCTTTGTCGAAGCCAGTTTCTTCAAGTATTTTGCTTTTCGGCCTGCCTACCAATAACGGATTCTGCGACGCTTCTGATATCGACTTGTAGCTATTCACCACCACGATAACTGCCGTACCAACATGCAGACAGAATACATCACCGTATCGTTTCGCCATTTTTGCTAGTAGCTTTTCTAGTTCATTGCCAGATCGATACAGACTGTACATCAGACTCGTAAGATAGCCTATCCGTGGTATGATCCATGGTCCCGGAGGGATATTGGTCTTCCGTTGAATTGCAATCCAAAACAAGAACATACAAATGGTAGCAGATATCAAGAATGTGTAGACATTTAGCCCAGATAATGAATGAAATTCAGCCATTTTGTTCGATCTATTCACCAACAAAATTGAACACACCGACTCTGTCTGTCAATACAGAATATACGGACCATTAGGCCCTTTACCTCGGATTGTTGTTACTGTTAGGCATTCTGTGGGCAGTCAGATTGATCAGTGTTCCATGATGACCTTGATAAAATTAATAAGTCTAACTGAAATCAATGGTGTGACTAAACAACTATTGTTTTGTACTGGCAGAAAAGGGTCAAAATTATGACGGTTCAAAATTAGGCAATGTTACATGAATCGCAGCTTAAGGGTGGTGTCAACCCTAACAATATCAAATTTATCAAGCGCTGTAACTTTTGAACTATTAATGTCATGTATATACATGTTTGGAAAGAAAATGAGTCAGAGAATCCACTTTTGGTATCCAGTGCAAATGCTGATTATTTCTTTGGCTCAACGTACCAAAATCTTTTTTTAAATTTAAAAATGCCGAAATTGCACCAAAATCATCTAAAGACAATCTAGAATCTTTTTTTCATAAAAATGTTTAGTTTTTGAATTTCTTGACCACAAAAAAGTATAAAATGGCATTTTTGAGGTCAAAATATCAATTTGATGGCACTTTTTGGTCAAAATAAAACAAAAACCCACCAGATGTTGGTGATCGCATCCTAGTCCTCGGGCAATGAGCATTTATCAATTGACGACAGATGGCATAATTGATTGAACGAAGTGGGTATTGACGAAGCGGCTATTGGACGAACTGGCTTTGGACCAAGTGAGATTGGACGAATTGGTATGGACGAACTGTGTATTGGACGAAATGGCTGTTCTGTCAAGATCATCATGTTGGGCGGGATGTTGGGTCTTGCAAAATCTTAAGTAAATTCATCAGATTTCTAGTAAAGGATCCTCTTTATTTATACATAAGTCAATGGTATTTATTCCATCATTACTAAAGTTACTAAAATGTCTCGGTTTTATACATAACAATTTAAGAGAAATGGTGTTAAAGCGTTCACTAGTTTTTTTCTTATTTATCTAGTTTTTATTTCTCATTTATACGCCATTTATCGAGAGTTCAGATGGTTAAATTGAGATTTTGTAAAGTATGACATACATTTTTAGACTGATGGCGACTGGATTAAATGTCATGTTATTTATTTAATATAGCGACTAGTAAAAGTTGTTCCATGAGTGCCCGTGTGAGTTTACGCGGTACATTACGCCGACGCATGGCGTACTCACCGCACTGGATTGGAAGGAATGTTTGTGGATTTCAATAGGCTTACTAAACAGATAAAAGTTGATGTGGGCAATTAAAGGTACTAATTTTATCAAATAAATGTATGACTGTGTAAGAATGAGGATAAAGATATTGTTTTAGACCGTACCCGTGTTATATTGTCTGACATAAATGCGTGTTTTTTTTGCGTAGAACAACGACGCCGCACTACCGCCCGCATAATGTCGGACAATATAACACGGGTACGGTCTAAAAACTGTAACTTTATTCAAATCATATCATGCAAATATCGCTCGCACTTTGTTCCTTGTACTTCAAATAAATTATAAAGGTTCGTCAATTCCGACCATGCAAGTTCTCTGGAGAGAAATATGTGGAAAAATCGCCGTCATTCTCAATCGATGGGAGTTGCGCGACATCAGTGGCGTAACTAGACTTTTTCATTTGGGGGGGCAAGAAGGGGCAGTGACTTGAAATGGGGGACTCCTAAGATTTGTTTAGTCAAGAGATGCGCGCGTAGCGCGCGAACATTTTCGACTTTACAGCTATTTTTTGGACAATTGAGCTACATTTTGACTCTAAACAAGCTTGTACCAAAGAATATTTCATTTTGGGAAGACATATGCGCGCGCAGCGCTTGAAATTGTTTCATATGTGTACTTTTGACCATCATAATTCCATGATTCCTTTCGTCAAATGAACCGACAGTGCCAATCTCAACCGACACGATGTCATTATTGGGGGGGGGGGGGATTTGGTGTGCACCCCCCCCCCCCCCCCCCCCCCCCCCGCTGGTTACGCCACCCCCGCTGGTTACGCCACTGCGCGACATGTTACAGCCCCTGAATGTTTATTAAGTCATTTACATTTAATTTAGTTTATTTAACAATCATAAATAATATAATAATATAGATATGTAAGAACATAGAATATTATATAATAAGACCTGGTGGTGATATGTGGTATGTAGAAACTTTTAGGAAAGCGAAGAATAATGAATAGACATTAATGAAACACCTAGAGGGTTCCAGAATGTGAGAGAAAGACAGAGAAATCAGGATTTGGCAAGTTGCCAGTCTACAAAGTCGCCCCCTACTGTGGACAATGGATTGTTGCATGATGTAATGTGCTATAAATAGCCCATTGCTCAGTGCGTTGGAACTTGGCTAGTTGCCAATCTCCAAAGGTACTGTGTGTGTGTAGTCATGGACGGGTTCTTCACAGATGGTATCTTCTAGGGTCAATGGTGTAGTGATATTCAGGCTATAGCCCAGTGCAGTGGAGCCATTTGATTGGGTACAAGTGGCATGACATCTCTAACTTCTGGAACATAGAATCTTCCAGAATGCTAAAGTTATTATATAAAAGGGCTGAACAGGAGAAACTCTTGGCAGAATATAGTTGTTGCAATTTGATAATTTACTCTAACTACATTGAAATCCGATGCAAGTAAAAATCATTGTATATTATTGTTAAATTAAATGTACAGTGTAATTCTATTGTTTATATTGATCGTAACAGACGTAAAAAGTCACTTAAAGGTATATTATGTGATCTTTCCAGGGAACGCCCTCAACATCGAAAAACAAATTGAAAGCAGATTTTCTTGCAGATTTACATTTCTGATCATAAATCGTACATACATTCCAAGTTACAGGGCGATACGATTCTTAATTACTTCAAAATCATGGTTTTAGAGTGAAAATAAACTGTCGGATATCCGACAACTTATTTTATTCTAGTCTAAATTCACTCTAAAACCATGATTTTGAGGTAATTAGGAATCGTATCGCTCTGTAACTTGGAATGTATGTACGATTTATGATCAGAAATGTAAATCTGCAAGAAAATCTACTTTCTAAAAAATATCATGAATAGAGGGCGCTCTCTGGAAAAGATCACATAATATGCCTTTAACAGTCAATGGGCAGTCTTATCCGTGAGAGTTTAAAGATCACAGGATAACACGCGTCCCTCCACCTATGAAAGCACTAGCCACTCTGCCACTCACACAATGCACGTACAAACAGAATTCTCTTATCAGGCTTATTTTAAGCTTTATCAGTCCATGATCAGCAGGCCCGGACATCAGGGTCATCTGATTGGACAGTGACAATCACTACCATACCACGTGCTATCCCAAGCTATGAATCTGGTTGTCTCATATCAGGTTTAGTCTACACACTTCGTCTATTTATATATGATAAGGTGTTATCCATTGACGGGTTCAGTGAATGAGTGGACAGAGAAGATGTAGTTTAGATACAATCCCAGTGTACAAGCTGTTCACTCGCCGCAGTAGCAGTAGAGGTCGTGTCCTCCGGTTCTGTAGGTTCTATCGATAACCTGAAAGTATTGATTAAAGAAAATGGTCAGATATGGTCAGATTATATGCCTTGTTGCTAGCCTCATATCAGTCAGTCTTCATCGCTTGTGTCACGTCTCGCTGTATCTCCACATAATCTAACCCCATCTGTATACAATACGGGTATACAATCCTGAGAAAAGTCATTGGAACAAGTTACACACTTCTCTTGGACATTTAGTACAGATTTGTTTCTTCAAAATTACATTTTTGTTTTTCTTTATGAGGTTAAAAAGACATTTTGAACTATGATTCCCCACCTCTCATCCCCATCAATCAATGATGGGACACATTGATTAACTGCTGAAGACAGTGATATTTCTCAATATAGGGAGAGGGGTGGTATAAGCCCGGGAGGGTGATATCGATAGATATGAGGTCACGGAGATGTGCCGCCAAATAGGGTCCCATTTTTCTCCAGTCTGGTAAATGAATGACCCCTTTTCATAGCCATTTTTGGTAAATTTGCTGTTTTTCCCAGAAATGTTAGCAACATCTGTCAAATATGTATGGGTCTCTGGTAAACATATGGGTCCATTTCCCCCCGAAAATTGGTAAATGTTTGATTCAATTCCCCCCCCCCCCCCCCCCCCCCCCCACCCCCGGCCACGGGTATAAGCTTTCCGTTGTAAACACGTAAATGGTCCAAGACTATTTTCCTGGATTGTAGTTAGATGAGGGCATCCTTCGTATGCTTTATATTACTTATAATTATAGTTTTAGCCCTCATTGGATCAAATTGAGTTAATTTTACCATGAGTAGGCCTATTGATGTATATGCAAAGATAGTTTATCTTTGGTTTATGAATATTTGACCGTTCATTAAATATATGCTGAAATGAAAAATGAATAACCATTGAGACTCAATTTGTTCAAATGGGTTACAAAAAACGAGTCATATTATTTGATCAGCCAGGTAAACACACATACAAAGATCCTTCCCGTCTGTTATTTTTAAGATTAAGGATATCCATCATCAACTAAGATCAAATCATTCATAAAATAATAACAATCATATATTAATGTAAAACATTGATGACAAAATTGTATTAATCTTTTTAATGAAATACATTTTGCACTTGAAAAACCTACGAACCTTGATTCAATAGACAATCTTTTCTTCACAAATGATGTGTCATCAATACAATTCAGCAAGGCTTCAATAACTAGACATTTTACGTCTTCTATGGCGTGGTGGAAAGCTTCAAATTCTTCTAGTATTTCTTGTTCATGAAGCCAAATATTAAAATACCACTTGTTTTCCAGTTGTTCAAGAAACATCTCCGAGTGTCGTCGAAGTTCCCGTATGTCGGTGATGAAATCTGGATCGGGTTCAACGCGGTCACTGACAGCCATTCTGATTTTGTGTTCATATTTGCTGAGTGTCTGTAACTGTAATTTTAATTTCTCAATAGGAATTGTGAATTTGTCTTTAGTCGCAATTTGCGATGCAGCCCAGAAGAACTGTCGAATAACCGTGAACACTATATCCACTACGAAATTTACGATGAAAATATCGCAGGCTACATTGGACTGTTTTCCCGCTTCTTTTGGAGGCATGATCTGTCGATACTTAAATAGCTTCTCAGAAACGTTATATTTGGGTTTGATGAAGCTATTGCTGACCGTACTGATAACTTCCATGTTTGAAGAAACCTCGCTGGATGTTGAGTCGGTGGATGACATCTTAGAAAATTTGTATCACATAACATCTGTCAGTCTGTCTAATGACAGTGAGTAGAATTGAAAACCTACATTCGGTTTTTTAATGATGAAATGTTGAAACGTCATCGAGAACTATCCATAAACTACGTAGCAATTACAATGTGTATTATTTATCCAAAACTACGTAACTAACTATTTAAACTATCTATTTATCTAAAGAGATATTTAAACGCTAGACCAATGACCTTTGTCTTAACATGCTCAGCGATTAGAAGTGTCTGACCGTGTTTCGTCATACATCATTCTTACAAATTTAGCACAAATTAGTTTTATCAAATTTCCTGACATATTTGAGTGTTTTTATTGTTCTCGCCATTTAAACTCCGAACATGTCGACGAGGCAAATCTTATTACAGATACTGTAATATTGAGTTTGATGGTATTTATTTGGAAGAAAAAAGACCCATCAGACACTATGCCTTCTCATTCGTGATCCATATCGGTAACCTTCATGTGTCTCGTGTCACATATAATAATCATGATAATACATGCATGTGTCGAACGTGATCAATAGGCCTAGGTCTATATCTTTTATAGATTATAACGTAATCTTTAGTATTTGTAATCATGGCTATCCATGTAGATATAGGCCTGTGTCAAGGATGTACAAATAACGCTAAATATTAGGAAATCATAGAATCTTATAAGAAAGGTGAAAATAAGGTAACGGACCTCAATTGATTGGGAGAGACATAACCCCCGGGCATAACCCCAACTACCTGACTACGGGTGGGTACCGGGACAGGTGTGTAGCCATTCCTACTTTCTACATGGGAAAGAACCCTTTCCCTTCCTGATCCGTAGTTGGTTAGAGTGAGTCCGAACTTACACTAATACAGACATGTGAGTCTGGGTTCACAAGGGTTGAGTCGAAGTATAACTCCTCCATATCGGACCTGTCTGAGTCGGCAGTCCGAGTCCATGAAACAGATTGAGTCTTCTCACTCGCTCATGAGTTCTTCACCCTGCTCTCAAAGCTATACTACCCATTACGCCAAAAAAAATGGTTATGTTGTCCTCCACAGCTTTCAGAGAGGAGGGGCGGGCGGGCGGGCGGATTTTTAAAAAAAAATTAATTTAAAAAAAAAAATCTTTTACCAGCGGAAGCTCAAAATTCAGCCAACAAGAAGTTGAAATCACTCTGAGAGTCGCACATATATGTTATAAACACTTAATTTAATATTCAATGCCATTTAAACTGTTTAAAAAAAAATCTGAAAAAAAACACCTGATTTTTAAAAAAAAAATTGAAAAAAAAATCAACAACAAAAATCGGAGCGGCCCAAAATCCGCAGCGGGCGGTCGAGGACAACATATCATTTTTTTTGGCCTTATTAGCATACATGTATATTCATACACTCTTAGTAGTAGTGTCGAATCAATCAGAAAGCAGGAAACACGCGGAGTGCATTGAAAACATATTGAAAGCCTGTCTATTAATTGTGCTCCGCGTACGCGCACCACTATGGGCGGCCAAAGGGGTCAAAATGGTCTAAAATGGAGAAAGGTCTCAGTAATTTAGAGAAAGGTGACTAGAAAATGGAGAAAGGTCTCAGTAATTTAGAGAAATGTGACTAGAAAATGGAGAAAGGTCTCAGTAATTCAGAGAAAGGTGTCTAGAATCGAGAAAGGTCTCTGTAATTTAGAGAACGGTGTCTAGAATGGAGAAAGGTCTCAGTAATTTAGAGAAAGGTGACTAGAAAATGGAGAAAGGTCTCAGTAATTCAGAGAAAGGTGTCTAGAATGTAGAAAGGTCTCTGTAATTTAGAGAAAGGTGTAGTCCGGGTTCGCCGAATTTTACTGCGGATATAGACGTTATTCATAATTGGCGATATCATGTCTAAAGAGGGAGACATACTCGATAAACATACAATCTCGTACTTTTACTGCAATGCAATGAACTGTGAACTTCTACATTTTCCTAGATAGTGTCGGTTACCAGCAAACATTTCATTTCCAACTAGTGGAATAGATAGTTACGTTCAAGTTTATCAGGGCTGTCAACTTTTGAGATTCGCTGGGAGGGAGAGTCAAAAAAAGTCGCACGGTCCAAAAAAAATCGCACAGTCCAAAAAAATCGCACAGTCCAAAAGGTAGGCCTACAGCCAGGGGCGGTGCCAGGTTATTTGTATAGGGGGTGGGGGAAAAATCAAGGTTAAAAAACTGAAATAGTGAGTAACTATTGTGAGTAACCAAAGAGGTGCAAAGCACCGCCCTCCGCGGTAACTAACGCGGACAGGGGAGTCTGAGGGGGGATGTGCCGCCCTCATAATTTTGAAGATAAAAATCAATTCTCGAACCCATTTGGGCAATTTGGTGTGTACTTGTGACCGATTTTCTATTGAAATGCCATCATTTTCAATCAATATTGGCTTTTTATCTAAGTTAGACAGCTATTTCATTATAGCCTATGCGAGAAAAAGGAATTTGTGCATATTTACTGATGATCTTTTCTTGATTTAAGTAGTATAGATCATTGGTTCCTAACCTCTTTGGCCCACGACTCAATCAGACATATTTGGTCAGAACCCTGACCCCCAAAAAGAATTGCGAAAAAATTATCCCGATTGATTAAAACTGAAACTGTTAAGTCATATGATGCGAGCGTAGCGATCAGAAATTTTTGCGTATTTGAACGGTTCTTTTTGGGTTTTTCTAAGCGTTTTTAGAACGAAATATGAAAATGGTTCTCCAAAAAGCTATATATATGACCCCTCTCTTTAGGTTCGTTATTTATTTATTTTCCGACCATGATTTTTCATACTATTTTCGACGAATTGGGTTTTTGATTTCCCCGCTTGACGCGTTGAAAGAATTTTACTAAAAACCTCTTAATTTCCTCCGAATAAGTATAATCCCAACCCCACCCGAATGAATTTAGTTCCGGGTTACCTGTTTCCGAAAAACATGAGCGCGAAGCGCGCGAATTTTTTTCCTATATACTCAGTTCTGGCTATAATTAATGTGTATTTTGGTTTGAAATGGACTTTTAGAATGATATTTCTGGACATATGCACGCATAGCACACGAATATAAATGTTCTTGCATACGTACTCATTCATAATATTTGTAAAGAATATGGTTTCGATTCCTTCGACTGAAGCCTTGAAATTTGATAGAATTAAATATATAAACCCATGCAATGTCTATCTGTCAATTTCTAAGGGGTGCATGCCCCTCCAAGCTGGATTATATCAGCCACCCCCCCCCCCCCCCCCCCCCCAATTTGGACACGCCACTGATATCCCAAGTGGGGTGCAACTAGGCCTTTTCAATATACCGATAGACATCTGTTTTCCTTTCCCTTTTTTTTTCTTTCCTTTTTCTTTTCTTTCCCTTTTCTTTTCTTTCCCTTTTTTATTTGACTTATTTTTGAGGCGGGAGTTTATATATGCTATGCGGGAGTGCGGGAGAAAGAGTGTCTATGCGGGAGACTCCCGCTTAATGCGGGAGAGTTGACAGCCCTGGTTTATTTCACTAGTGTAATAAGGTCAAATATTGACCAGCTCAGAAGTATGAAGCATTTGTTATGATTAGTGCAAAGTTCACCACATTGAATACTACCACTCTCCCGGCTACATCGTTAGCCTCGTTTTCATGCTCTGAGCATGCTCAGTTGGATAGCACGGCCCTCTTTTGACGTAAATGCACCAATTATGAATAACGTCTATTAGCAAACTTGTTAACATGTTTTTATTTGTTATTAAAGAGATAAGAGATTAAAAGTATGCACAGAATTGTGAATTTCGATTTGTCGTGTATGAATTAAGTCAATACATGATGCATACCGTATGTTGTGTTTCTCAAAAATTAGACAAATCAATGCAATTGCGCAAATGTTGATATGCTCGCGTGCATTAATTTGTCTAACTTCCCTTGAAACAAAACATTACAATAGATGTGGTTCATAATCATAGTGATAATATGCCCCCCCCCCCCCCCCCCCCCCCCAACCGCAGCTGGTGCCGCCACTGTATGTGAGTGTTCTTTCATCCACCAGGAATTTCCAGTCACTAGCATTTCTCAGGATATCTGTTTCTTTGGTTTTGTGTACAGCGGCAAGACAATACGGTATTTTCTGGCATCTGCTTTTTGTAGAGCTATGGTAGGACTGAATCTTTGAGATGGGGGTGTAGATCTGTTTTTTGTTTGCTTCATCGACATGGCATCAGTCCTTGTACTATTGCTCTCAATGTTTGGACGTGACGCCAATTATACCTTCCATTGTCTAGCGAAAAGCTGCAACAGTTCAGGATGTGGAGCAGGGCCCGGGTGCAAACAAGCTAGTCATAAGGGTCGCTAGCCATAATGCTCATTATTCATAATCTGCCCCTAACCCTAACCCTAACCCTACCCTAACCCTAACACTAACACTAACACTAACACTAACACTAACACTAACACTAACACTAACACTAACACTAACACTAACACTAACACTAACACTAACACTAACACTAACACTAACACTAACACTAACACTTTGTCACAGGTGTCAGTGATGCGTCTAGTGCATTAAAGTAGTTGTAGTTGTAGAAGGTGGTGGTAGATGTAGCTCTTTTGATAGCTCCTTTTATAGTTTCCTATCTATATTCCTTAGGGTCATGTTTTTTTAACCTGGGCTACATTTGTGTTACATGAGTCTGTTTCATGAAGTATACCTCCTTTCGCAGTTTCAGTAGAATAATCAACATGTTTAGATCTAAAGTGTATGAAACCATAATATATTTGGAAAGCTTATAATCTAAGGTTTGAAAATATGGTAACTCAAAATCAAATATACATGGTGACCTAAACATTATACATGGTGTAACAATTAAAATTGTATACAACATAATAATTTTCTTTTTTCCCCTCCATTGTCTAAAAATACAGGACCTATTCAAAGCCTAGAAATGTTTTTGCTGTAATTGAGTAAATTACCCATCAAGCCATATACAAAATTTATTTTTCAGCTTATTAGGAAATATATAGGGTGGTCAAAATACGAAATTTTATAATGGAAAAGATTATGCAAATTATGCAAATACAAATCAGAACTCATTGCTTTTACATTAAAATCAGAGCCTTGATAACTCTTTCCAATTTTCCTGCAAGGAAAATTTTGAAACCTGGACAAAAACGGATTTGTGACTATATGCACATGGTTCATCCTACTTCGTTTATCAGATTTGAAAATTAGTTAATTAGCTTAATTGATACTTTAAGTAAATGATGTAAAGCATTGTTGCATCAATTTGAACTAAACTGACATAATACTAAGAATTCGAATGCTCAATTACAGGAAAACGGTCCATTTACACCCATTATTAGACAATTATCTCCTCCTCCTCCTCCACTTCCTCCTCCTCCTCCACTTCCTCAACCACCCTGAATAGTAATGCTTTAACGAGCTGTTTTAATTTAATCAAAGGTGATGGATTTTTCCTTTCTTCAGATTATTAAAGGGGATTAAATTACCGTTAAAATAAGTCCAAACACAAGTCAATCGCATAGAGGATTACACAAATACAATAGCCTAAGTACAAAAAAATGATTAGAATGCAACAAAACCACCTTTTATGGGTGCCGAGGTAAATATACGTGACCTTAAATGCTAGTAGCTATCTACATATTTTACTTGACAATAACTGCTGCCGCTGGCTAGCCGTCAGGACTCAGGTGAACCGAGAAGCCGCGTGCGTAAGCCTTCTCTTGTCAGTACATAGCTTCTCCTTACTCAAGACTCCTATATGGCCTCCCTGCGGTCACTGCTGGATACTGGTTATCATGCGATGCTAACATGTAGGGGATCTCGGAGCAACAAGCGGCCCTAGAGGTGCAGTAGGACGCAAGACCCACCGGCGTGTGGACATGCTTTGGTACAGTGGCGTAACTCAGGGGGGGGGAAATGCCCCCCCCCCCCTGACGGAAAAAAACCATTTGTGCCCCCGCCCCCAGCCCCTCTAAAAAAAATAAAAAAGGAGGGAAAAAAAAGAAAATAGGAAAATAATGATAAAAGACCAAGATGGCGGGCGGTTATGTGTGGGTATATTCAGCCCAAATAGTCAAATAAGAAAAAATAGTACATGTAGTACATGTACTGTGCGATTTTTTTTTTGACCGTGCGAATTTTTTTGAACCTCAACCCCCCCCCCCCCCCCCCCCCCCCCCCCCCACACACTTACGTGAAATTCACGAGTTTGTGACTGGGGAAAAATTTGGGGCAACCTTTTACGAAAATTTCAGAAATCTTGCCCCCCCCTGAAAAAAATCCCAGCTACGCCACTGCTTTGGTACTCACCAACGTTTGTCCCAGTTATGGGTAAAATAGCTGAGGTAGTTCACTACCTCAGGCAGACAGATGGAAGACTTATCTTCACAACGGCAGAAGGGTGCTGACTTGAAGCAGCCAGTGAACAAAAACAGGGGTCCTGAAACCTGTGATACTTTGTTACAGTAACAAGTTCAGAAGGGCGGAGGAAGAATTATATATGCAATACACATTCTCAACGGCCATATGACACCTGTTGATCGAACCTGCGATCATCAACAGTATTTAGCAACTGAAAGACTTATATGATGGCTACAACTAAAAGCCCCTACTAAAATACTGCCTGGTTCTGAATCTTTATCACATGCTGATACATATGACGTGGTCACCTCAAAGCTGAAAGGAAGGGTAATCATTGAGAGAAGAGGAACGAGGGAGTCAAAACTATTAAGATGTAAGAAGAGTGTTTTAATTTCAACTCTAAATACAAGGACAATAAGAAGTATTCACTTACAAGAGGAACTGTGTGGTCTTGCCAAATTGTATAAACAGGACATCATAGAAATCCAGGAACATAGAATAGTGCACCAAGATGAGGAAATCAGATATCAAGATCTCTTTGATGATGGCTACCATCTAGTCTCATCCTCAGCATAGAGAAACTATGCAGGAGTATCTAATGGTGGTGTTTGAATCTTGTTGAGCGCCAAAGCCAAGAAAACACTTCTATCATGTGTCTCTGTATCGCCTAGGGTCCTGTGTGCAACGTTTGGAGGAAATCCCAAAACTACTGTGATCATCACCTACTGTCCTACAAACACGTCTGAGGAGAAGGTAGCAGAAGAACACTACAAACTCTTAGACAAAGCAGTTAAGCAAGTACTAGCGCACAATTTCATGATCGTAATGGGAGGCAAGGACAACTACAAGTTCTCTTACCATGAAAGAACCAACAGAAATGGAGAAGTGCTTCACAATTTGGCAATGGAAAACGATCTCACTATATCAAATGTCTGTTTCAGAAAGAAAGCTGCCAGGCTCTGGACATGTAACTTGCCATCTGGTTTTAAAGCTCAACTGGACTACATTTAGTAAGAAGGAAATGGAGGAATAGTGTAACTGACACTTGTGCATTCAACTCATTTGCTAGTGTGGGATCAGATCATCGCATTGTAACAGCAAAGGTACGACTGAGTCTCAGAGCAAATGGGAAAACACCACCAAGGAAAGTAAAATATGATAGGAAACAACTTGTACAGGATGCTGAGCTACAAGATCGTTACACCGTAGAGGTACGCAACAGATTTAGTGTCTTACACAAGAGCTGTGATGAGAATTCCACATCGGCTTATGAATGTTTCATACAAGCAAACAGGGAAGTAACAGAGAAACTGATTCTTGTATCTTATATCCCTACCAACATGCCGTGCCAAATATGGCCGTTTTGTGAAGTTTGTAACGACCAAATCCTTTACAAACCCCACTATGTATTGCTAATAATTGAGCTACGAGGGGATTACATAGTATCCAGGATCACCAATCGATTATTCGATTTTCTAATTTGCATATTAATAGGAACTCACTGGCGCGAGTTTTGAATGGTGGGGTCAAGGAGTATATATACTCCTTGACCCCACCATTCAAAACTCGCGCCAGTGTACTTGGTTATATTTCCTCATTAACAGGTTCGAATAGCAGCAGAGCGGACGGATATTTTTATCTCTGGGGCTAAAATTAGATATTTTAGTCCCAGTTTTCAGGGCGTTTTGGATTTATGTAAGACGGAAACAGACAGTTTTAGTGCCCGCTTTTGAGCAGTGCATAGTGGTTTCGTGATCCAACACCGCATTTCGATTTCAAGGTAAGACACAATTTAAGTTCAACACTGTCCTTCAGTACGTTTTTGGGGAAACTCTCGAGAAAGTGAACGAGAGGTGATCACAAGTTGCCATCGAGCTTTTAGATCAAGTGATCGCCGACATCAAGAAGCATCAGAAAACTGGTTTAGATTGGGTTTCTCGTTAGCCGTATCCTGTTAGGCACCCTAAAAGAAGTGGCGACTTCTGAATGCTTTATGGTAAAGTGAGTTTTTTCAGCCGCTCTGTCACATGTTTTATGGAATAATGAAATTCGGAAAGTCATAATTGTATAGAAAGAAAGGCTTGAAATTGCACGACATACAGTTGGCTTATCATGATTCAGACGTTAAATCTATAAAAATAAGTTAATAAGTTATTAATTTAACTTCTAATTCATAGACGATACGAAATGATAGCCTGCATGGTAAATTATTGTTATTTTGGGGGTAAAATGGCCGACCTATAAATAAATTGTTGCATGTTTAAAGAAACTAGTGCATGAAATTTAATGATTCCGTTTAATATCAGATATCCTGGAACAGTGTGCATACTGAATTTAAAAACGTGAAATATCTTTTAAATTAAATAATATCGGCTTCACCGAGTTCATTGCTCAAAATCAGGAATAGCAAATTTTGACCACCAGGTATATCTTAATTAAAGTAGGCTTAAGCAAAAAAACACGTTCTGTCACATGTTTTATGGAATAACGAAATTGGGAAAGTCATAATTTTTTTAGAAAGATAGGCTTGAAATTGCACGCCATACAGTAGGCTTATCATGATTCAGACGTTAAATCTATATATAAAAATAAGTTAATAATAAGTTATTAATTTAACTTCTAACTTCTTATATAGACGATACGAAATGATTATTGCTATTTTGGGGGTAAAATGGCCGACCTATAATTAAATTGTTCCATGTTTGAAAAAACTAGTGTATGAAATTTAATTTAACTTCTAACTTCTTATATAGACGATACGAAATGATCAGCCCGCATGGTAAATTATTGCTATTTTTGGGGTAAAATGTCCTACCTATAAATAAATTGTTGCATGTTAAAAAAACTAGTGCATGAAATTTAATTATTCCGTTTAATATCAGCTAAATTATGGGATATCCTGGAACAGTGTGCATACTGAATTTAAAAACGTGAAATATCTTTTAAATTAAATAATAACGGCTTCATTGAGTTTATTGCTCAAAATCAGGAATAACAAATTTTGACCACCAGGTATCTTAATTAAAGTAGGCTTAAGCAAAAAAAGCCGCTCTGTCACATGTTTTATGGAATAACGAAATTCGGAAAGTCATAATTTTATAGAAAAGCAGGCTTGAAATTGCACGACATACAGTAGGCCTATCATGATTCAGACGTTAAATCTATATAAAAATAAGATAATAAGTTATTAATTTAACTTCTAACTTCTTATATAGACGATACGAAATAATAGCCTGCATGGTAAATTATTGGTATCATTATTCAGACGTTAAATCTATATACAAATAAGTTAATAAGTTATTAATTTAACTTCTAACTTCTTATATAGACGATACGAAACGATAGCCCGCATGGTAAATTATTGGTATCATGATTCAGACGTTAAATCTATATAAAAATAAGTTAATAAGTTATTAATTTAACTTCTAACTTCTTATATAGACGATACGAAATGATCAGCCCGCATGGTAAATTATTGCTATTTTTGGGGTAAAATGTCCTACCTATAAATAAATTGTTGCATGTTAAAAAAACTAGTGCATGAAATTTAATGATTCAGTTTAATATCAGCTATTATGGGATATCCTGGAACAGTGTGCATACTGAATTTAAAAACGTGAAATATCTTTTAAATTAAATAATATCGGCTTCACCGAGTTCATTGCTCAAAATCGGGAATAACAAATTTTGACCACCAGGTATATCTTAATTAAAGTAGGCTTAAGCAAAAAAACCGCTCTGTCACATGTTTTATGGAATAACGAAATTGGGAAAGTCATAATTTTTTTTAGAAAGATAGGCTTGAAATTGCACGACATACAGTAGGCTTATCATGATTCAGACGTTAAATCTATGTATAAAAATAGTTAAATAAGTTATTAATTTAACTTCTAACTTCATATATAGACGATACGAAATGATAGCCTGCATGGTAAATTATTGCTATTTTGGGTAAAATGGCCGACCAATAAATAAATTGTTGCATGTTTAACACATGTTTAAAAAAACTAGTGTATGAAATGTAATGATTCCGTTTAATATCAGCTAAATTATGGGAGATCCTGGAACAGTGTGCATACTGAATTTAATTTTTTTAATATCTTTTAAATTAAATAATAACGTCTTCACTGAGTTCATTGCTCAAAATCAGGAATAACAAATTTTGACCACCATGTATCTTTATATAAAGTAGGCCTAAGCAAAAAAGCGAAACCATATTCGGATCAAGTAGTTAAAGGCCTCCGAAGGGGGAGGGGGAACTGACTACCACGTAACGATAGTCGGGGGGACCGGGAACGGGTGGGTGCTTGAAGGTGGGTGACATACGACAGGGAATACCGCTGGGGTTCGGTTAGAGTTGGGGTAAAGGTAAGGCTTAAGGGTTAAGCTTAGAGGTACAGGTTAAGATTAGAGGTACGGGTTATGGTATAAGGTTAAGTATGCGTTAAGAGCTATGGTTAGGCGTAACATATATGCCTAGGGGATCTCGTGGTGTCCTCTGTCCGAACATCGCTCACATAAGCACCCGTCCTCTGGGCCCCGACCGTCGTCACGATGCGGTCCTTCTCTTCTCCCCTTAAAGAGGCCAATAACTACTTTATCTGGATGGTGTTTCGCTTTCTTGTTTATCAACAATCAGCCGGATCAACAAATAGCAGGTAGGCCTGGGTCGATATACTGAATTACTCGTTAATTACAAGATATATTACATGTGAAATTTACAGAAAGAATGTGGGGTATTCATTGTGTGTCACGGCAACAGACTTGACATAAATAATGGGAATTAGAGGATTTTATTTTCATCTCTTATTGTCCTGGAATATTGCATAATTTAAAAACGTTACACCTTTAAAATTTTAATAAGGGCGTCACTGAGTTCATTGCTCAAAATCAGGAATAACAAATTTTGACCACCAGGTATCGTAGTAGGCTTAAGCAAAAAAAATCCGCTCCGTCACATGTTTTATGGAATAACGAAATTCCGAAAGTCATAATTTTATAGAAAGATAGGCTTGAAATTGCACGACATATCATGATTCAGACGTTAAATCTATATATAAAAATAAGTTAATAAGTTATTAAGTTAATAAGTTATTAATATAACTTCTAACTTCTTATATAGACGATACGAAATGATAGCCTGCATGGCATATTATTGCTATTTTGGGGGGTAAAACGGCCGACCTATAAATAAATTGTTGCATGTTTAAAAAAACCTAGTGTATGAAATTTAATTATTCCGTTTAATATCAGCTAAATTATGGGATATCCTGGAACAGTGTGCATACTGAATTTAAAAACGTGAAATATCTTTTAAATTAAATAATAACGGCTTCGTTGAGTTCATTGCTCAAAATCAGGAATAACAAATTTGGACCACCAGGTATCTTAATTAAAGTAGGCTTAAGCAAAAAAAAACGCTCTGTCACACGTTTTATGGAAAAACGAAATTCTGAAAGTCATAATTTTATAGAAAGCTAGGCTTGAATTGAAATTGCACGACATACAGTAGGCCTATCATGATTCAGACATTAAATCTATATTAAAATAAGTTAATAAGTTATTAATTTGACTTCTAACTTCTTATATAGACGATACGAAATGATAGCCTGCATGGTAAATTATTGGTATTTTGGGGGTAAAATGGCCAACCTATAGATAAATTGTTGCATGTTTGAAAAAACTAAGTTATAGACGATACGAAATGATCAGCCTGTAGGCCTATGGTAAATTATTGCTATTTTGGGGTAAAATGTCCTACCTATAAATAAATTGTTGCATGTTTAAAAAAAACTAGTGTATGAAATTTAATTATTCCGTTTAATATCAGCTAAATTATGGGATATCCTGGAACAGTGTGCATACTGAATTTAAAAACGTAAAATATCTTTTAAATAAAATAATAACGGCTTCGTTGAGTTCATTGCTCAAAATCAGGAATAACAAATTTTGACCACCAGGAATCTTAATTAAAGTAGGCTTAAAGCAAAAAAGCCGCTCTGTCACATGTTTTATGGATAACGAAATTCGGAAAGTCATAATTTTATAGAAAGATAGGCTTGAAATTGCACGACATACAGTAGGCCTATCATGATTCAGACGTTAAATCTATATAAAAATAAGTTAATAAGTTATTAATATAACTTCTAACTTCTTATATAGACGATACGAAATGATAGCCTGCATGGTAAACTATTGGTATCATGATTCAGACGTTAAATCTATATAAAAATAAGTGAATAAGTTATTAATATAACTTCTAACCTCTTATATAGACGATACGAAATGATAGCCTGCATGGTAAATTATTGCTATTTTGAGGGTAAAATGGCCGACCTATAAATAAATTGTTGCATGTTTGAAAAAACTAGTGTATGAAATTTAATGATTCCGTTTAATATCAGCTAAATTATGGGATCTCCTGGAACAGTGTGCATACTGAATTTAAAAACGTGACATATCTTTTAAATTAAATAATAACGGCTTCACTAAGTTCATTGATCAAAATCAGGAATAACAAATTTTCACCACCAGGTATCTTAGAAGGCTTAAACAAAAAAAGCCGCCCTGTCACATGTTTTATGGAATAACGAAATTCGGAAAGTCATAATTTTATAGAAAGATATGCTTGAAATTGCACGACATACAGTAGGCCTATCATGATTCAGACGTTAAATCTATATATAAAAATAAGTTAATAATAAGTTATTAATTTAACTTCTAACTTCTTATATAGACGATACGAAATGATTATTGCTATTTTGGGGGTAAAATGGCCGACCTATAATTAAATTGTTGCATGTTTGAAAAAACTAGTGTATGAAATTTAATTATTCCGTTTAATATCAGCTAAATTATGGGATCTCCTGGAACAGTGTGCATACTGAATTTAAAAACGTCACATATCTTTTAAATTAAATAATAACGGCTTCACTAAGTTCATTGATCAAAATCAGGAATAACAAATTTTCACCACCAGGTATCTTAGAAGGCTTAAACAAAAAAAGCCGCCCTGTCACATGTTTTATGGAATAACGAAATTCGGAAAGTCATAATTTTATAGAAATATATGCTTGAAATTGCACGACATACAGTAGGCCTATCATGATTCAGACGTTAAATCTATATATAAAAATAAGTTAATAAGTTATTAAATTTAACTTCTAACTTCTTATATAGACGATACGAAATGATCAGCCTGCATGGTAAATTATTGCTTTTTTGGGGGTAAAATGTCCTACCTATAAATAAATAAATTGTTGCATGTTTAAAAAAACTAGTGTATGAAATTTAATTATTCAGCTAAATTATGGGATATCCTGGAACAGTGTGCATAACTGAATTTAAAAACGTTAAATTTCTATGTAATTAAATAATAACGGCTTCACGTGAGTTCATTCATTGCTCAAAATCAGGAATAACAAATTTTGACCACCAGGTATCTTAATTAAAGTAGGCTTAAACAAAAAGAGCCTTCCTGTCACATGTTTTATGGAATAACGAAATTCGGAAAGTCATAATTTTATAGAAAGATAAAACGAAATACAGTAGGCCTATCATGATTCAGACGTTAAATCTATATATGAAAATAAGTTAATAAGTTATTAATTTAACTTCTAACTTCTTATATAGACGATACGAAATGATAGCCTGCATGGGGAATTATTGCTATTTTAGGGGTAAAATGGCCCACCTATAAATAAATTGTTGCATGTTTAAAAAAGCTAGTGTATGAAATTTAATGATTTCGTTTAATATCAGCTAAATTATGGGATATCCTGGAACAGTGTGCATATTGAATTTAAAAACGTGAAATATCTTTTAAATTAAATTATAACGGCTTCACTGAGTTCATTGCTCAAAATCAGGAATAACAAATGTTGACGTTACTTTTGACGATAATTTAAAAACGTTACACCTATCAAATGTTAATAAGGGCGTCACGTTAACAGATTTTGACCGCCAGATTTAATTGTTTTTAAAAATGTCCCCATCCGTAGGCCTTGGGGCCATAAACATCAGAAGGCGCCGCTGGTGTTTCGTTAGGGCGCCTAACAGCCTACGGCTTCGAGAAATTCTAGCCCATTTCTTTTTTGGCTGCGACCCGAGCTTGACCCGCCGGAGATGTACATTGCTAGCCAGCTCGTCGCTGAGAAAAACGGTAATAATAGCTGACCAACCGGTCTCAGATTTCCAATCTAACCAGCTGCTGATGCTTCTTGATGTCGGCGATCGTCTGATCCAAAGCTCTATGGGAGCTTGTGAACACCCTTCGTTTACTTTCTCGAGTTTTTCCTCAAGAGTGTCCTAAAAGGTCAGCGTTTAACTCGAATTGTGTCTTTTACCTTGAAACGTAAATATGGTTGAGAATTACGATTCCATTTTTGCATTTGCTCAGAATTTGGTCAGAAAAACTGGCCGTTTCTTCCTTATGTTTGTTCAAAACTCCAAGGAAGTAACACGTCCGCTCTGTAGGCTGTACGAAGCTGTCAATTGGGGCGCTCGCAGCACGGTTCGGTCGCATCTCGCAACGCTCGCAGCACGACGGTCACATCTCGCACGCTCGCAGCAAAAAAAATCTACTGAAGCCCGCTCGGCTTAAAATTTCTACTATATAATCGGCTTACCTTAAAATGAAATGTCTACTGTATAGTCGGCTTGCCTTAACATTTCCACTGCATAGTCGGCTTACCTTAAAATTTCTACTGAATAGCCCACACACAAAATGTAATGGAGGTGTCGTGGGCGTTTGCTGACTGGTAACTAGTTATAAGGCGCTAGTCTCGCAAAATGCAAGCATAAAGTTGCGGGTTACCAGTGAAAAAAAAATAAATTAAATACTACGCAAATAAAACACTATGCAAACGCTTAACATACGGCCAAGTCAAAAATATTAAGGCAGCGAAAATTGCCATCAAGTAAAACAAACTACGGAAAAAAGGAAAACAAAACGCGGAAAATTCGCAAAGCGTTGGTAATGGTAAAATAATATCGCAAAATGTCATAAATCAAATCTGAACTGAAGAAAAAAAACTGAAGATAGCAATGATATGTATGTTGTCTACTGAAGATACAGGGTGACCCGAAGGTTTCGGTTTCGATACCTTATTGAAGCCTTTTAGATTTAAAAATCTCCAGTAGAATATATCGCAGTAAAAAACTGAAAACATATTTTGCATACGGATAACTTGGATAATTAGTTTGATACTAAAGGGCTGAGCAGACTCCACAACGCTCTTTGCGCTCTCACACATGCGTAGTAGCTCCACCACAACAAAATGACGCAGCCTGATTGGTCAACGCTTGCGCTCAGCGTTGGAGCGTTGTGGTGTCTGCTGAGCCCTTTAGCCTTCAATAACAGCTATTTGTTTTGCCAAAGTACATAAGAAAGTATTTCAAAATGTGACCGCAGTTTAATATAAACGCGTAGTAAAACGCCGGTATGTAATAAAGTGAGGAGAGGGAGTAAGGTAGAACAGTGAAGAAAAAGGTATTCATGGTGATTTTTCTTTTAGATTGAAATCAACTTTATTATAAACACTAGTAATGCTATGCACAATATTTGTGTGCAAAATCAACAGGGGTCAGCTACGTAGCCTTGTGTAAAAATATATACCTTAATGAAATTATGGAAGTGTCGCGGGCGATTGCTGACCGGTTAGAAGGAGCTAGTCTCGCGAGCAAAAAGCGAGCATAAAGCTGTGGTTTACCAATACAACAAATTACAATTAAGGGTACTGCACCACGATAGAATTCGTCCACCAATTTTTTTAATATTCACTGTGAACAAAGTTTAAACGATTTTAAAAACGAATCTCGAATAAAAAAAATGGGGGTCACAAACTTACTTTTGAGATACAGCCATTTCAAAACACGTGTTTTTAGCCATTTTGACTATTATTTAGTACACAATCCTATGGAAATATAATTTTTAGGCCACACATTTTTGGATTTAAAAACAAAACTGCTCCGCCAATTTTGTTGTAAATTTAATAAACGTTTCGCATTAACAGGCACTACAGATTAATTCCTGGATGTTGTCGAACCATTAACATCCAGGAATTAATCTTTTGACGACCTCTTTTCCTGCTGCCTTCCACTTTCCCCTCCATGTTGTGGAGTGCCAATAAGCTACCTGCCTCTGATGTGCCCGAAGCAGGTCAGTTTTCTTTTGATTAGCTCTTAGCAGTTGTCTCTTTACACCAAGTTCTTTCAGGATACTTGGTTTGGTTCTTTTCTCCTTCCAGTTGACTTTCAACATTCTTCTCTAGACCCACATTTCAGCAGCCATTATGCTTTGGTTAGAGTTCATCCCTCCAGACCGTAAAGGAGCACGCTCCATACCAATGCTGCGAGCGTGCGAGATGTGAGTCTGCTTTAAAATGTTGCCTTAGGCTATTCAACGAGCCTGCTCGGTAGCCATTAACTATGGCCCAGAATGCCATTGTCATTATGGTTATAATTTGAGCAAGATAAGTTTATATTCTTATGATACATTGTATATTGTTCAATAGTTGAAGTCGATGTCTCACTAGTAAGCCTATTTGGGTTTTGTATGATTCAATGACATTCATTGCAAATGGGAAGACTATACTTGCTATCTACTGAAGATAGCAATGGTATGTATGTTGTCTACTGAAGATACAGGATGACTCAAAAGTGTTGATATCTTTTTAAAGCTGTAAATCTCCAGTAAACTATATCGCAGTATAAAACTGAAAACATTTGGATAAAGAATACCTCTGGAATCTGTAAAAGGAAGGCTTTATCCCAGTGTCGAGGAGCTGAAAATTACCTTTTCCTAGCACCCTTGGGTGTTGGATTTTCCCAAGTGGGTATTCTTTTGGGTGCTCCATCTCTGCTCTACTCTTATTCTAACTGCGTATGTACAATTCCGTTTGAAATATGAGATTCAATTATTCATTGCAAATGGACAGGCATGCTATCTATTTTAGCGTTCATTTACAAGCCATCTACTGAATATAGCAATGATATGTATGTTGTCTACTGAAGATACAGTACAGGGTAAAGGAGAGAAAGTAGCGAAGAGAAAGGTATTCGTGGTGATTTTCCTTTTAGATTGAAATCTTTATTCAACACTGGTAATACACAAAATGTAATAAGTGAACGCATTTTTGTGCAAAAGTCCACATGAATGGAATGTGAGGTATATGCACGTGGTTACAGACAGCTACGACCGTAGCCTTATATAAAAATATAACATGAAGTTATGGAAGTGTCGCGAATACTACGCAAATAAAACGCTATGCAAACGCTGAACTACGGCCAACTTAAAAATATTAAGGTAGCAAAAATTACCAATAGGTAAAACAATCACTACAAAAAAGGCGGAATAGAGAGAGAGAGTAAGGTAGTGAAGAGAAAGGTATTCATGGTGATTTTTCTTTCAGAATGAAATCATCTTTATTATAAACACTAGTAATGCTATGCACAAAATGTAATAAGTGAACGCAGTTTTGTGCAAAAATCTACATTAAGGGGGCTGTCAAGTGTCAGAAATAGCTTCCGTAAAACTGCCGTAACTACGTAATTATTCATATATTCCATATACAAGTATACATTTTTTTGAAGGAAAGGGTTCAATAAATCTAACCATGAACATAAAATTGCTCTAAAAAGAACCATTTTGGAGAAAATCATAAAAAACGAGAAATTTGACCAGTCTTCAATTCGGACAAGGTAACCAAAAAAATATTTTCTGAAAATCTGTCCTTTTACGATTTTTGTAATCTTAAGAAAATTACCCGGGTTCCATTTTTTTTGTTTTTTGATATCTGAGATATTTTTTTATTTATTGACCAAATAAGGCAACAAAATGGGATTTTTAAATACAACAAACGTGAATTTCCACAAAATGATCCGAAAAATCGGGAAATAGGCCTAAAACAAAAAACAAAAAAAATGGAACCTGGAGAAGATCATGGTTGTTGCGTTAAACTTACTTGCTGTCCATCAGATGCAGTTTGTATTGAGTTATCGTGTCTGTAAATCGGATTTTTACTCAAAAATGAACATAAAGAAATCAACCGATGAATGTGAAAAGTGACAATACCGCCGTTTGATCATGGTTTACGGGGAAATACACGTATTTCAAATCCTGTTCTTTAGATATTGTGGGAAACATATAAATCCCCAACTTCGTGCAAAGTTTCATTACAAACCGTTCTTTTCTTGGTATCAAAATAACCTCAAATGTGTGTTAAAAAACACCTTTTTCATGATGTCGAGTTTGAAAAAGAAGCCATACCATTTTATGCGCATTCGAAGTGCGTTCACAATTTCCGGGAAGCGTAACGCATTCAAGCGCGTGCGTTAATCGACAATGAGCGCAGACGCGCGCGGAATGTTTTGAGTTGGCAAAATAAATGGTGACGCGTGCGCGTTGAACCGGTTGACAAAGATTTAGACGCTCGTGTATTAATTTCTGTGCGGAACACTCTGCGGCTAATCATCAGAGTTTATCATTATAGGCCAGTGTAGTCGAGTCTTTATCAATGTGATCATTTAAAAATGCACCGTGGCGGGATTAGTGAGTAGTCTGGGTGTAAAAATCAATCCTAGATAAAGGACTTAGTAAAGGAGAGATTAAAATTGGAAACAGAGAGAAAGCAAGAAATGGGATGAAGATTTAATTTAAGACCTGTCGTTTGGTAGGCTCTAGGCCTACATGTTTTCTCTTCTTCTACCTCAGATATTTAAAGAGACGGAATCGGGTAAGCTTCTGATTAACATGATTAATATGAGTCACGTCACGAATTGTAATTTCATCATAAATAGTAAAAGGCCACAACATGCCACCTGAACTTGATCCTCGTTATGCCAGCGCCACCGAAAAAGAAACTGAAATATATGTCCGATAGGTCTAATGTTTAATGAAGCAGGAAAATAAATTTAACGGTTTGTAAAATGACTATATGAATTGTCTATGGGTAAACTCAAGCGAACGAGTAACAGTAGCGTATCAGCAGAGTGTCCCCCCTCGACGGATTTGACCGGGTAGAACAGCTCAAACTACCGGGCTAAAAGGTTTTATTTTCTGTAAATACAGTGGGTTGGGGGAGCAAGGGCTCCAATTTGAATCGGATGGGGTGGATTTTGAGAACACCCCCACCCTCCCCGTTTTTAAATGTCGGACTCGGCGGCGGCGGCAATCCTCAGCCTGTAAAGTTAAAGCCTACCGGGAAGATACCATTTCCCCCTCTGACAAGCGATCTCATCAGATACGCCATGCACTGGCGGGTAATGGAGCACATTTCACAGTAGTTAAATGATGAGTATTTTCCATTAGAATGGACTTGGATCCTTTTAAAATTGATTTGAATTGCTATCTACCAAAGATAATTATTAAATAGTGATTGTTCAGTGTTATAACAATAGCTCTATTAAGCATTTCGGTTGGATCTCTTATAAAAGTAGTTTGCTATCTACTGAAGATAACAATGATAACGTTGAAAACACGGTCATTATTTAACAATTAGCTCTAGTGCTAGGCCTATACAGTATTCGGTATTTCCATTACTGCATGGTTTTATTATTTATTGGCTATCCCTATGAATTGCCTTGTCACCTATACCTAGATTGAATTTTTTTTATTGAGAGGACACAAAAGTACAAGGATATCAAAGGTGCAACCACACATTTAATTAATCAGGCCTATTGTTTACATCTCATAACTTCGTGATAAACCAAACCGATGTTACCCTATTTTTTTATTGGGGTGGGTCCGAGGGGCAGAAATATAGAGCATCCTCTCCCACCATAATCCCATCCCTTCCACCTTTGCTTTCAGTCTAGAACATTCGGACGTTTCATTGATTCAAAATATGAATGATGGGCATTTAGCGATCGAAATGGGAAGATCTCTGTTCTTTGTTCAGTCCGAATTTCATTTGGAATGTTCCAGAATTTTATATTATTCAATTTAACTATGACATTTTAGGAGGATTTTATAGAAACATGACTTGTTTGGCCGTATAGGCCTACTTCTGGTTATCTTGGAACTTATTTTGTCTTATATGGCATATGTCACCAACCAAACCGTAGGCCTAACAGAGGGGCCTTAGACCCGAACGCAACTGAATAAATGAGCTTATAATGGATAGTATATTAAAATACATGCCAGGAGAGGCTGTCCATCCCTGCTCTCCATGGCCCTATACACCCCCAACTCCACATGTCGTGTGTTTGATTGCCGCGTGTGCAAATACATGTACTATACAAAGTTAGACTATTATGAGATAACCATGTGAACCATTTGATAGCATCGGCTCATCGGCCCGAGGATGCTTCTCCGATCATGCCCATGTAGGCCTAGGTAAAACGGCACTTATAATTGATATTATGTTTGATATAACTGAATGACAAATTAGTACACCGAGTTGAACTAACTGAGAACTAGCTAACTTAACAACGATACGAAGTAATAGGCCTACCATATTCAGTAATGACAATAAATAGATAAACAGGTAGGCCTATTGGATGGACGGGCGGGTGGAACGGACTTGTACAACATCGAAAGGCCAAACAAAAACAAAACATTAACGTCTTCGGATAAAACCCGGTGTAAATCTTTTTGATCTCCTTACAATGTTTCACTCCGATCATGGATTCAAAATCTTTCTCTGTCCTTTTTTTAAAATCTTTTTTCCTTCTCTCTTTCCAAACTCCTTGACACTAACGCTTGTGCTAAAGCCTTGTTTTACTAATAGGCCTACTTGCTTTCAGGCTCAGCCACACCCCGGCAAAAATGACGGTTTGATAAGTCGGGCCTCCGATGCGTAAACAATGCGTATGAACAAGCCCTCAAACGCGGCAAAAACATAGCGGGTAACGCAGCACGCACTGACGGCTTTCGAAATAACAGCGTCGCGTATTTTAAGCGAACTGGCGCATGCCAATTTGCGTGAAAAACAAAACACGGGATACGCGGCGCATGGGAGTTTCGCTGATCCCCTGCGGGCAGACTTTTCCATTCTACTTTGTCAATGATCACAATAAGGGATTTAAATCCTTCTAAATAGGCTTTTGGAATTTCAAAATTGAAAATTTCTTTGCATGTACTGATAGATAACACTCTGAAGTTTTGAAAAATGAAGAAAAGTGAAATTCCTGGAAAATACGAAATGACACTTGACAGCCCCCTTAAAGGAATGTGAGGTATATTGATGCACGTGGTTACAGACAGCTACGTAGACGTATATTTCAATATTATGTGAGATGCATCCCTCACTGTTGTATATTATGAGATTCAATGACATTCATTGTAAATGGACAGGTATGCTATATATTTTAAAAAGCATTCATGTACATGCTATCTACTGAAGATAGCAATGATATGCTATCTACTAGATAGCAATGATATGTATGTTGTCTACTGAAGATACAGGGTGACCCGAAGGTTTCGATACCTTAATTGAAGCCTTTTAAGATTTAAAAATCTCCAGTAGAATATATCGCAGTATAAAACTGAAAACATATTTGTATACAGGAAACTTGGATAATTAGTTTGATAGTAAAGGGCTGGGCAGACTCCACAACGCTCGAACTCTTTGCGCTCTCACACATGCGTAGTAGCTCCACCACAACACAATGACGCAGCCTGATTGGTCAACGGTGGTCAACGCTTCAACTTGCACTTAGCTACGTAGCCTTGTGAAATGTCGCGGACGATTGCTGACTGGTTAAAAGGCGCTAGTCTCGCGAGCAAAAAGCGAGCATAAAGCTGTGGTGTACAATTAAGGTACTGCACCACGATAGAATTCGTCCACCATTTTTTTTATATTCACTGTGAACAAAGTTTGAACGATTTTAAAAACGAATCTCGAATACAAAAATGGGGTTCACCAACTTACCTTTTGAGCTACAGCCATTTAGCGATTTTTGACTACTATTTAGTACACAATCCTATGGAAATATAATTTTTAGGCCACACATTTTTGGATTTAAAAACAGAACTGCTCCGCCAATTTTGTTATCAATTTAATATAAGTTGCGCATTAACAGGCACTACAGATTAATTCCTGGATGTTGTCGAACCATGCATTGTTTCTTTTGACGACCTCTTTTCCTGCTGCCTTCTACTTCCCCCTCTATGATGTGGAGTGCCAGTAAGCTACCACTGCCCCTGATGTGCCCGAAGTAGGCCAGTTTTCTTTTGATTAGCTCTGAGCAGTTGTCTCTTTACCTCAAGTTCTTTCAGGATACTTGGTTTGGTTCTTTACTCCGTCCAGTTAACTTTCAACATTCTTCTCCAGACCAGACCCACATTTCAGCAGCCATGATGCGATTTTCATCTACTTTGGTTAGAGTTCATCTCTCCAGACTGTAAAGGAGCACGCTCCATACCAATGCTGCGAGCGTGCGAGATGCGAGTCTGCTTTAAAATGTTACCTAAGGCTATTCTACGAAAAGCCTGCTCGTAGCCATTAACTATGGCCCATAATGCCATTGTCATTATGGTTATAATTTGAGCAAGATAAGTTTATATTCTTATGATACATTGTATATTGTTCAATAGTTGAAGTCGATGTCTCACTAGTAAGCCTATTTGGGTTTTGTATGATTCAATGACATTCATTGCAAATGGGAAGACTATACTTGCTATCTACTGAAGATAGCAATTGGTATGTATGTTGTCTACTGAAGATACAGGATGACTCAAGTGTTGATATCTTTTTAAAGCTGTAAATCTCCAGTAAACTATATCGCAGTATAAAACTGAAAACATTTGGATAAAGAATACCTCTGGAATCTGTAAAAGGAAGGCATTATTCCAGTGTCGAGGAGCTGAAAATTACCTTTTCCTAGCACCCTTGGGTGTTGGATTTTCCCAAGTGGGTATTCTTTTCCCATTTGGGTGCTCCATCTCTGCTCTAGCTACTCTTATTCTAACTGCGCATGTAAAATTCCGTTTGAAATATGAGATTCAATTACATTCATTGCAAATGGACAGGCATGCTATCTATTTTAGCATTCATTTACAAGCCATCTACTGAATATAGCAATGATACGTATGTTGTCTACTGAAGATAGAGTACAGGGTAAAGGAGAGAAAGTAGCGAAGAGAAAGGTATTCGTGGTGATTTTCCTTTTAGATTGAAATCTTTATTCAACACTGGTAATACACAAAATGTAATAAGTGAACGCATTTTTGTGCAAAAGTCCACATGAATGGAATGTGAGGTATATGCACGTGGTTACAGACAGCTACGACCGTAGCCTTATATAAAAATATAACATGAAGTTATGGAAGTGTCGCGAATACTACGCAAATAAAACGCTATGCAAACGCTGAACTACGGCCAACTTAAAAATATTAAGGTAGCAAAAATTACCAATAGGTAAAACAATCACTACAAAAAAGGCGGAATAGAGAGAGAGAGTAAGGTAGTGAAGAGAAAGGTATTCATGGTGATTTTTCTTTCAGAATGAAATCATCTTTATTATAAACACTAGTAATGCTATGCACAAAATGTAATACGTGAACGCTTTTTTGTGCAAAAATCCACATTAAAGGAATGTGAGGTATATTGATGCACGTGGTTACAGACAGCTACGTATCCTTATATAAAAATATAACGTACAATGCATATGAAGTTATGGAAGTGTCGCGAATACTACGCAAATAAAACACTATGCAAACGCTGAACTACGGCAAACTTAAAAATTACTGATAGGTAAAACAATCACTACAAAAAAAAGGAAAACACGGAATAGAGAGTAAGGTAGTGAAGAGAAAGGTATTCATGGTGATTTTTATTTCAGAATGAAATCATCTTTATTATAAACACTAGTAATGCTATGCACAAAAAGTAATAAGTGAATGCATTTTTGTGCAAAAATCCACATTAAAGTATAGGTATATGCACGTGGTTATACAGACAGCTACGTAGCCTTGTATATAAAAATATAACATAAAATGTATATGAAGTTATGGAGGTGTCGCGAAAACTACGCAAATAAAACACGTAAACGCTGAACTACGGCCAACTTAAAAATACCAATAGGTAAAACAATCACTACGAAAAAAAAGGAAAACAAAACGCGGAATAGAGAGAGAGAGTAATTTAAGTAGGGAAGAGAAAGGTATTCCTGGTGATTTTTCTCTCAGAATGAAATCATCTTTATTATAAACACTAGTAATGCTATGCACAAAATGTGGTGAGCGCATTTTTGTGCAAAAATCCACATTAAAGGGATGTGAGGTATACTATATGCACGTGGTTACAGACAGCTACGTAGCCTTATATATAAAAATATAACATAAAATGTATATGAAGTTATGGAGATGTCGCGAATACTACGCAAATAAAACACTACGCAAACGCAGGACTACGGCCAACTTAAAAATTACCAATAGGTAAAACAATCACTACAAAAAAAGGAATACAAAACGCGGAATAGAGAAAGAGAGTGGGGCTAGTAGTGAAGAGAAAGGTATTCATGGTGATTTTTCATTTAGATTGAAATCTTTATTATAAACATTAGTAATGCTATGCACAAAATGTAATAAAAAGAACTCATTTTTGTGCAAAAATCCACATGAATGGAATGTGAGGTATTGCAACACTTGGTTACAGTTACGTAGCCTTATATAAAAATATAAATATGAAGTTATGGAAGTGTCGCTAATACTTCGCAAATAAAACAGTACGCAAACGCTGAACTACGGCCAACTTAGCCATGCAAAAATTTCCAATAAGTAATACAATCACTACGAAAAAGAGGAAAACAAAACGCGGAAAGAGAGTAATGTAGTGAAGAGATTTTTCTTTTATAATGAAACTATCTTTATTATAAACACTAGTGATGCTATGCACAAAATGTAATAAGTGAACGCATTTTTGTGCAAAAATCCAAATGAATGGAATGTGAGGTATATGCAACACGTGGTTACAGACATGACAGACAGCCGGCTACGTAGCCTTATATAAAAATGTAACACTATATGAAGTTTATTGAAGTGTCGCGTATAGGCTACGCCTAAAACACTATACGCAAACGCCAAGTTCTTTCAGGATACTTGTTTTGGTTCTTATCTCCTTCCAGTTGACTTCCAACATTCTCCAGACCCACATTTCAGCAGCCATTATGCAATTGTCATCTCTACTTTGGTTAGAGTTCATCCTCCAGACCCATACCAATGCTGCGAGCGTGCGAGATGTGAGCCTGTTCATAAAATGTTCTACGCATAGCCTGTTTGCGGGCCTTAAAATATTCTACGAATAGCCTGCTTGGTAGCCAATTACCGTAATAAGTAAAACAATTTGGAAATATAGCGGTTTCATAGGGAGCCGGTTAATGGTGTGCTCCCTAAGCATTTGACGCTCCGAGTGTGTGTATATATTCCAAAATTCCGGTTTTAATTCACATGCTAAGATATTTATTTTTGAAAGTAGCCAAAATTATGGTCCAGAATGCCATTATCATGGTTATCATTTGAGCAAAATTGATATATTCCTCTCTAGTATTGCTTTGTAAGATTCACACACAACAATACTAAATCGACGATCATTACAGCATTTAAAAGATAATGGAGAACACTCCTGATCTTCTGTTTATCCCCATCCACAGTTAGTGGTCCTGATCTAACCAATTATTCCTTGATCTAACATGTATTACTATATATTTCATCCCAAGGTGTGTTCATACTGTTGTGACGCTAAATTTATATTGATATTATTAATAGTATTATTAATTCTAGATATTTCCATATCTAGAATTCAGGCCATGATTGACTTGAAATGGCAACACCGTACTTCCGTATTCTGAATCTCATTCAGTCTACGCGACAATATCTCTGACCAATTCAAGTCTTCGTGCCACGCTGACAACACCTCATAAGTTTAGGCCATATAGTTTTCTATTCACACAACAGGACTGGTGAGCTCTGAATTACAGAAGCTCACGATTGATGCGTGTCATGTCATTTCTTTAGGATAGTCTAGATGCTGGGTGCTGTGTTCGTTTATAATATGAGTAAGTGAACTATTTATGATGAATTAATAAAATGTATATATAAATAACTTGGAAGCTATATCCGTTATATTCATTCTGTGTGTTCTGATCCCCTCTCCGCCATGCGAGTATTTTCCCTAAAACCACGTCACAATATCTGGTGGAGAATTCCGTCTTTTTTTGATATTCCTATGTCAATGTTTATTATTCCGGTCAATTTACCAGCCCCCTTCATTTTGAATAATTAGGACTGTAGCTACAAAGTTGTATATGTATTTTGTTGTTCATCGCATCCAGTGTCGACGACTATAACTCAGCGTGGTGAGATGGTTTGAATTCAGGTAGCATTTTGTTGGTATGCACTGCTGAAATTTAATTATATGTCTATTGAAATTTGTTTTATAGACCCAGAAAGGTCTATTAAAATTGTGTTTAAAATAGTATACACGAAATACATGTAGTATGGCCTATCAATAATTAGGTCTTATTTACGCTGGCAATAATGGGCGCATTCTACATGTTCAACGTGGCAAGTCGATAAAGTCTTTTATATACATGTAATTGTTCCGATTTGCAAGTCTCTGATAATCTGGTTCAAAAGTGCATGACCACGGTCTGATATCCATTGATAAAAATTTTTAATCCGAGATTGAAATTCTCGAGCGCGTTAAAATTCTATTGTGTAGATTTTATAAGCTCTTCTACTGGACAGGTGCGTTTCAGACAGACAATTTCTTCGCATGAAATAAATCTTGTTTATTTTGAATGGACTGATTTCTAAATCAAGATACATAATATTGATACACTGCACTGCAATTGAATAAATATTTTATATATTCAGCTGTAACTTGGGACTTTATTCATTTAATTTGATGTCAACTTTAAATTGTTGACTTGGATTTCATTGAGCTTTGAATTTTTTTCTCATTGGTGAATTTAAACTTCATCAATTAAGTTCATTGTTAGTCTATTAATTAAATTTAATCATCAATCATAATCAATAAATTTTAATTGATAATCTTAATCAAGTTTAATAATTAATAAACTTGGTTCATGTTCAGATTTTTCAAATTTTGATTGAATTTGAACTTGAATTTTGATCTTGAACTTGAGATTGACTAAAATTTTTTGTTGTTGATTAAATTCCGAATTCTCTTTGGAATTAGCTTGTGATTTTGACATAGATTGTTAAAAAGGCAATGAGCGATAGCGATAGCGATAGCGATAGTGATAGTGATAGTAAGTCTGTTATATCACTTAATAGTATAGAGGAGGTTGAACTTGACGTAGCAAATATGGCTAAATATGATATGCATAATTGCGATATTAAATATTCTGGTAATCCAGATGATGACGTAGATAACTTCATTAGTAGATTTGAGACGTATGCTAAGCTGAGAGATTATACCGCGCCAAAATCTATACTTGCCTTACAAACAAAAGTGTATGGAAATGCTCGCGTCTATTTGGATTCAATTCCTGATACAGATAAGGATACCATAACCAAGATTAAAGATTTACTTAAAAGTAATTTCGAAGGTTCATCTTGGAAATGGAGCGTCGAATCTAAGCTGTTGTCGCGTAAGCAATTGACATCAGAAACACTTGACGACTATGCTTGTGAAATAATAAGATGGTGCAAGCAGATTGGTAAATCTGAAGCAGAAAAATTATCTATTTTTGTTCGTGGTCTTTTGCCTTCTGTCAGAGCGTTTGTGTTTTCAAAAGAACCTGAATCATTTAAACAAGCACTAGACGCCGCGAGATTGGGAATTTCAGTACAGCAAACGGCAAATGACTCGCTATTCGCACCTGCACAATCACAAAATACTGAGCCCCAGGTAAATAGCATTAATTCTGTTCTGGACACACTGACGGGAGTCGTGTCTAATATAGCCACCAGAATGGAGAAATTAGAACACGACAAACATGTCTCTTTTTCTTCCCCGTTAGATCGTACTTACAATTCAGATAGTATAAGTAGTTCCTCTCAACCTAGGCATCAACCTAGTCAAACTTGGAATCAACCAAGGCAGTCACAGGCCCCCTATAGATCGTACAGAAAATTAGTATGCAATAGGTGTGGTCGTGTGGGACATGGGTGGAGAAAATGCTATGCCAAATTTGACGTAAATAGGAATCCTTTAAACTAATAAACCCATCTGCTCGACAGAAAAAGAAACATGTTCCACGACATGTAGATGGGTTAAGGTTTCAAAGATTTGAACATGTAAGAGGTGTATACCGAAATGGCAATGCAAACCGTGTACCTCTTGATTTGAACAGACAGACATTTGGACAAAAATCGAATTCCAGTTTTTCACAAGCGCATATTGAGATTAATTTGTCTACGTTGAATACCATAGCAGCATTTGTTAATGGTAACCCTGTTCAATGTTTGATTGATACAGGTGCTTCTGTCAACATTATTGATCACGATTGGTTTCATGCTAATCTTTCCAATTTGCGTTTTTCTATAGAAAAATCACGTGTAGCTGAAGCACGCGCAGCAAATGGTAGTAGTTTGGAAATTACTGGATTCATAGTTTTGTCCATATCTGTCAATGGCACACAATTTCCTGTACCTATGAATATTGCTCGTAACTTAAGTACACGTATCATACTTGGGTCTCAGTTTTTAAACAGGCACTGCGCAAGAATAGATTGTGAATCTCGTACACTAAGACTTGCTAAGGAGAGTAAAATACTTGTCATTGAGAAACAGGAAATTCCTGCTCACACTCAGTCTGTTGTGTGCGCAAGACTGTCAAATAAATTGCCATTCAATACAATTGGTCTCTCTCATGGAGGTAGGCGTGTCTCTGCATTAGGTGTATTGATCGCGAATACTGCTTCTAGTGTACAGAATAACTGTATTCATTTATTAGTTATGAATACTACTGATGAACCAATAACTTTGTACCCTCGTACTAAATTGGGCATTTTTTCTCTCGTTGACCCGCATAGGATTCACTCCTTCCCCGATCTTGAGAAAAACAATGTTAACAATGTTAATATAAGGCAAGCATCCGCGGTAGCTAGCGATGTAAACAGTAAACTAGATTCAGTAAAGGAAGTCCTTTCAAAAGTGAATTTAAATACTGATCACATGTCAGGTACTGAAGCATCTGAAATCAATGGTTTACTCACTGAATATATTGATATATTTCAAGAAAAAGGGGGTCCTACTGGTAATTACTCCCGTGTTAAACATGCTATTAACACTGGTGATCACCCTCCTATTAGATCTAGACCGTATAGGCAAGCTCCTCACATTCAAGCCGAAGTACGTAGACAAGTCCACGAAATGTTAGAACAAGACATTATAAAGGAGTCGGCAAGTCCTTGGTCCTTTCCAGTATGCATGACACCTAAAGCTGGTGACCCAAATACTTATAGATTTGCAATTGATTTTAGAGCCTTGAATAAGATTTGCGCACGCGATAACTTTCCATTACCTAACATAAACGATGCTTTAGATAGTTTAGGTGCAGCTAAACCAAATTTCATTACAACTCTTGATCTTGCGGCTGGATATTGGCAAATAGGCTTGGAAGAAAGTTCCAAATCTAAAACTGCATTCATCACTCAAGATGGCCTATATGAATTCCAAAGAATGCCATTTGGTTTACATAACGCCCCAGCCACTTTCCAACGAGCTATGCAAGAAGTTTTGAGAGGTTTGAATTGGAAATTCGTTCTCTGTTACTTAGATGACATAATTATATTCAGTAGTTCTTTCTCCGAACACATGGACCATTTAAGGCAAGTTTTCGATAGGTTGCGCGCAGCTGGTCTAAAATTACAACCTAAGAAATGTACTTTTGGTCAAACTGAGGTCAAATATTTAGGTCACGTAGTGAGCAAAGATGGTGTAGCAACAGATCCAGCAAAATTGAGAATTGTCCAAGATTATCCAACTCCTGCCAAAGTAACCGAAGTCAAATCTTTTCTTGGATTTGTGGGATATTATCGAAAGTTCATAAAGGACTTTTGCAAAATTGCTGAACCACTAACCAATTTAACTAGAAAAGATGTATCTTTTGTTTGGGATCAAAGTTGTCAAGAAGCATTCAAAACGCTCAAACGAAAATTGTTAGAGCCACCAATTCTAGCTTATCCAAATTTCGATGGCACAGAATTCATATTGCAAACCGATGCTAGTCGTACTGGTTTAGGTTTTATTTTGGCCCAAAAGCAGGATGGCAAAGAACGTGTGATATCCTATGGTGGAAGAGCATTACATGATGCGGAAAGAAATTACACTGTTACAGAAATTGAAGCTTTGGCAGTTGTCGAGGGAATCAAGAAATATGCTCCATATTTGCAACATAGTATCAAATTCACTGTTGTAACTGATCATTGCGCTTTGAAATGGCTCTTTGGTATAAACAAAAATACCGGAAGTCGACTAGCGCGATGGGCACTTAAACTGCAGTCATATAAGTTTGATGTAATTCACATTCGTGGACGCCATAATGGTAACGCTGATGCATTAAGTAGAATAGATTATGACAGAATGGATATTTGTACTGATTGCAATCATTCTCATTCCAAAGTCACTGATGCTGTAGAAGTTAATAAGGTAGCCTGGGTAAAGTCGGGATTAGACGAGATGGTGAGCGACATCATACAAAATCCTAGTAATGATGTGAACTCTCGTCCTACAGTAAACGTGGTTAGAAATCTTCGATTTCAAAAAGGGAAACGTGTTGAGAATGACAAAGATTCAGTCAAGCCAAATATTCCAAACTTTCCAAATGAGCTCAACTTAGACAAATTCAAACAAGTTTTGTTGACGGATATATTTGCGGGATCAATGTTGCAATATCTGGAAAACGATGAATTGCCAGATAATGCTGTTAAGGCTAGGAATGTAGTTTTACAGGCTGATCAGTACTATGCACACGAAGGGTTGTTGTATCACATTTGGCATACTCCTGCTAAAGGGCACATGCCTGAAAGAAATGTCCATCGTTTGTATATACCCGTGCAATTAATTGATACAGTTCTAAATAACTGTCATGATCACGTGTTAGCCGCACATTTTGGATTTCAGCGAACCTACAATAGAATCCGTCAACGTTACTTTTGGAAATGCATGTATCGTGACGTAGACAACTGGGTCCGTTCATGTATTTCTTGCTCTCAACGAAAAACTCATAGACATAAAGTACTAGCCCCAATGGTAACTATGAAAGTGCCAGGCGCTTTCGAACGAGTAAGTGTTGACATTTTAGGTCCTTTACCTATTACCACTTCAGGTAATCGCTATGTACTCTGTTTTTCAGATCATTGTACTAGATGGCCAATTTTGGTACCATTGAAAGTTACTGATGCGTCAACCATTGCTCGCGCATTCTTTGATTATGTAATTTGTGAACATGGTTGTCCTCAAACCTTGTTGAGCGACAGAGGTCAAAATTTCCTCTCCAAGATTGTATTGGAAGTTTGTCGTATTATGCGCACTCACAAACTGAATACAAGTTCATATCATCCACAATGCAATGCAATTCAGGAACGTTTTAATGCAGTAATTCTGGATACCATTTCACATTATGTCAATGAATACCAAAGCGATTGGGATAAGTACATAACAGCTATACAATTTGCCTATAGAACAACTCCCGCTGAAAATTCAGTCGGATTTAGTCCCTTCTTCTTGTTGTATGGTAGAGAGGCAAGACTTCCGATAGATGTTACACTCCTAGCACAATGCAAATATCCAGATAAGACACTTCGTGAGCACATTCACAATCTGGTATCACAACTCGAAGTATTTAGGGACATTTCAAAACGTCATGCTGAACGTAATCAAGCCAAAATGAAAGAGCGTTTTGATGATCGTGCGCAAGATGTTCCATATCAAGTTGGTGATTCAGTTTGGATTTATATACCTGCATTGCAACAAGGATTGTCACGTAAACTCTCAAAGTTCTGGGCGGGACCCTTTCTACTAGTCGAACAGACTGGTCCTGTAAATTTCAAGGTGCGAAATCTTGAAAACAACAAATTGGTAACATCTACTGTACATGTTAACCGTATGAAATTTGCATATAATAGATTTGTCCGTCCAAGCAATGATACTCCCCCTGTGGATCCTGAAAATAGAGATCCAATTCCAGGATTAGTTCTAGACGATTGTCCTGATGATATATTTGAACAACTTTTGGCTACCCACGAGTCTGACAAGAATCAGATTCCAATTATTCCAGGTTTGCCTCCTATTCAAGATGAAACTCCAGAATATGTGATAGAGCGTATTCTCAGGGGACGTTTTAAAAATAAACGTCTTGAGTATTTGATAAAATGGCAGGGCTTCCCAAATTCAAGAAATACTTGGGAACCAGAGACTAACCTAAACGCGGCCGCTTTAGAATCTCTGAAAGCTAACCCAGTCAAAATTACTGGCAAGATGTAAAGCCAGCGGGCAAGAATCATTGCAGGAACAGAGTCTGAAACAGCAAATAAATTAAAAGTGTACAAGTATAGAGAACACAGAGGAAGTATATGAATAAAATTTATAGTCCGTAGGCTGAGATATGTCATGATATGAGTATTACAATTCTTATGACACAAAATGTGTTATTTTGATAAAATTGTTGAATGAGAGCAATTTGTAATTTGGGCAACATTGCCTGAAAGTGTGTGTTCACTTTCGTTAATTTGTATATAGAAATGATTGTTGCAAAGAATTGCACACAATGATATTCTTCATGTAGAAAGTTTGAATTTATATAGTTGAGCAAAAATGCGGAAATGCAGTATGATCAAATAAGTGTTATATTTATTTGTATCTTTTCGGAAGAGGCATATGTTGTGAGGTTTTCTGGCAACATTAGTCTCACATGAATAGACGCAAACAAAAGAAAGTTTAATGTAAATTACTAAATATTTCAGTAGTGCTACCTTTGTCTTGTTTTGTCTGTCCTGTATTGTCTTGTTGTGTACACATAATATATAGTCACCATTGATGACTATTTAATTTTAAAGGGTCACAAAAACGTGATTTCTTTGAAATAAGAAAAATATGTTTCCGTATGAAACATCGAAATTGGAAGGAAATTTTCCAATTCTTATGCGCTTCAACTTTTGATGAAACCTTTAGACCGCACACGTTAATCAGAGGATTATGTATGAGAGTGTGTGTGTTTGTGTTAGGCCATTTAAGGGATATCCCGTATGCGTGTTTGTTCAACAACAAAAAATCCCTCTTTACCGTGTGAGCGTAATCACTTGGAATTTTTCACGTGAATTCCGGGTTAATACGGTCGCAGGTTTCCACAGGTTTGGCGTCGCAGAAGATTAATAATAAATTTATATTTAAGGCCACTCGTTTAAAAATAAAATAACATTCTCTGAGTTAAAATTATACAACCTGATATTAGATGCCGTCAATTTGGCAGACGGAAACATGGATAAAGCACATGTTAAATTTTGTGACGAAATAAATAATTCGTTTCTATATATGATAAAGATATCAGTTTCTTTTATAAATATTTCACCCAGCATTCTTTAAGTTAAATTGTCAGGTGTCAATTTTGTTAGGAAGGGCGTATGTTGTGACGCTAAATTTATATTGATATTATTAATAGTATTATTAATTCTAGATATTTCCATATCTAGAATTCAGGCCATGATTGACTTGAAATGGCAACACCGTACTTCCGTATTCTGAATCTCATTCAGTCTACGCGACAATATCTCTGACCAATTCAAGTCTTCGTGCCACGCTGACAACACCTCATAAGTTTAGGCCATATAGTTTTCTATTCACACAACAGGACTGGTGAGCTCTGAATTACAGAAGCTCACGATTGATGCGTGTCATGTCATTTCTTTAGGATAGTCTAGATGCTGGGTGCTGTGTTCGTTTATAATATGAGTAAGTGAACTATTTATGATGAATTAATAAAATGTATATATAAATAACTTGGAAGCTATATCCGTTATATTCATTCTGTGTGTTCTGATCCCCTCTCCGCCATGCGAGTATTTTCCCTAAAACCACGTCACAATAATACTCCGGCGTTGCGCATATCGGTCGACGTGTCGGCGGATAAAAAATGACTGCTTCAACTCTCGCACCAATATCCGCCGACGTCGGTCGATGTGCGACCGTACCATGACGACGGGAGTATGAACAAGCCAGGCCATTAAATACAGCTACCTCAGCAAGAAGTGACTAAAACCACATCGATGCTTACCAAACCACATCGACGCAGGTTCCCAGATATTCATATTGGTAAGACATCAAATATCAAATTAAAGATCTCGCCGCTACCAAATTATGAACTGCTCCCGGTACACTTGAGAGAATCTGTTTCTTTGTCTGGCCTCAGACTTACACTTAAAAACTTATTTGTTTCTAATATAATTTATTATTTTGTTTTTCTGGTTTTTATGTAAAAGCGCTGTGTTCTTCATTTCCTTTCACAGCCCCATTTCCAAACTGTGTACTTCTACAGCGTTGGTATACAGTCACGCCACTCAGTATTTTGCAATATATGGATAACAAATTAAAAGCACTATCGAGTAGGACTAAACCCGGATTTAGGTCACTTTGTGAATACAATCCATACTAGATTATAAGTACCACTAATCATGCTAATGATACTAAAAGAATTTGTGACTTCATTATTTTTCTTATGCAGACCTTGCCGAAGATCTGGAATACATCGATGCGTAACGACATGACGGTATGAACGGACCATGTACAGCCACAGCACATCTAAGAAACCGTGACAAATACCACACCGACGCCTACCAATACCACATCGACACTGTAATGTGACTGCACAAGCCCCGCTTCAAAGGCAGTAGGTTTCCCAGATACTTGGTAAGATATCAAATTTAACATTTTATTACAAATTATGTTATGAAATCGTTTTCATTTCAGATTTATTATATTAATTCATCTCCGACAAAGTTAAACATTATGACTATCAAGAAACTTCCCCGTTATAAATAACCAAGGATGCAGACCCGAATTCACAAGTTACGGGTCTGGCCAAAATGAAAGCTCTATCAGGTAGGACTAACCTCAGATTAGGGCAGGCTATTTAAAAATCATAGATTCAATTCAGTCAACTCTTGTGAACTTTTAATATGCAGACCTTGCCGAAGATCTAGAAAACATCGATAAGCAACGACGGGTATGAACGGACCATAATACAGCCACATCTAAGCAAACCGTGAACCACACCGACGCCTGCCAAAACCCCTACCAAACCACATTGATGCTTTGTAATATGACTGCAAGCCCCGCTGCAAAGGCAGTAGGTTTACCAGATACTTGGTAAGATATCAAATTTAACATTTTATTACATATTTGACATATGAAATTGTTTTTTACTTCAGGTTTATTATATTGCTTATAATCAAGAAACTTCCCTGTTACAAGTTATAAATAACAACAAATTGTATAGACCCGTAATGGTATTCACAAGAGCTTACGGCCGGGTCTGGCCATACTGTGTCATTAGTTATCCTTCTCTATTTACAATCTATGGGTATAAAGCAAATTGAATGCTCTATTGGGTAAGACTAACCCCAGATTAGATAAAAGGGTCCCATTTTGTTAATACAAACCATAATGATTACCATGATACCTAGAAAAACAACATGTTTAGTATCAGTGTTCATCTGCACGTGATTTCTTTTCTCTCATAGTATTCTAAA
The DNA here is from genome assembly GCA_035610835.1 of Ophiura sarsii. Taxonomy (NCBI): domain Eukaryota; kingdom Metazoa; phylum Echinodermata; class Ophiuroidea; order Amphilepidida; family Ophiuridae; genus Ophiura; species Ophiura sarsii. The sequence continues at coordinate 17,762,048 of CM069458.1, read as the reverse complement.
CAATTGGTTGGTTGGGTCTGTATAACAGAGTTTCTTTTTTCGTCACCGTATCATTACTTTTGCACACTTACCGTACACTTATAATATGCTTACTATACCCGATGTTATCTCTTGTGTTATCAGCTAGGGCATGTAGGGCTAGGGCGAAAGCAGAGGAACTATTATAAAGCAAACGGCAGGACCGGGAGTATCTGGAACTGCTGCTGGATGACATGCAGAAGTTTGTCATCTCCGGGGGCTGAACAAGATAGGCGGCAAAGGACCCGCAAAGGACACAGCCGGGAGACGCAAGATCAAAACCAACGTAGAAGAAACAGTAGCACTACGAAAGTTCGAAGAAGATTGCTCCGAACTCGTCCTCACCAAAGCATCTTTAGTAGAAAAACAGCGTCGAAAGAAGAGGAAACACGAACCTAATCCAGACATGCCCGAGAAGACAGAATGCCCCAAAAAGACGACGAGACAACAACTACAATCAACGTGGGGTCACCGAAGCCGTAGAACCACAGTTGACAGCCCATCAGATCACAGAAACATCAAGGCTTTTAAGCCACACACTCAACGGCTCTTTTCAGAGCCACCCAGTCTTCCAAAAAGAGAAATGTTATGTTCTTTGTCACATTACATACTTAAAGTCTTGAGTATTTATTTTTTCTTTGACATGTCCAATTTTACCGGCACAACACTTCCCTAGTTTGTAAAGTGTTCTCTCCTTCTCATAGTATAACCCTAGAATTTTATAGTTTTGACATTCTACTTCTGTGTTTTCGCATACCATTACGGATTAAAACATATTGTGGGTGGTGGTGACCTTTCTGGTGAATTTTGGGGTCGGAACAAATCTGTTGCCGTGTGGTGTACTAGAGTTAGGGTTAATTGATTTTGTTGGAAGTTACCACATGAGCAAGTTTATTTCAAGTGTGTCCTAGGGCCCTCAGTCTTTTATAAATAATGATACTATAATACTAAAAAAAATAACAACCAACAATTACTTTTCATATGCCGACCGTGCCGAAGATCTGGAATACGTCGATGCGCAACTACAGGAGTATGAACGGACCGTTTCCACCATCTGTGATAATACAGACACATCTAGCTACTAAGCAAACCATGAACAACCACACCGACGCCTACCAAAACCACGTGTGACGACCATGACGACGGTAGTGTGAACAAGCCAGGCCATTTACAGCTACATCTAAGAAAGACATGACCAGAACCACATCGACGCCTGGTAAGATATCAAATATCAAATTAAAACTTTATTATATATTAATAGACTTATTTTATATTTATTACATTACAATAACGTTCAGACTTCCTTATGTTACTATATGGTTAAAATAATCAGTGGTTTAGGCCCATATTCACGAACTACGGATGGGCCGTAATGTTTTCTTTTTTCTTCTTCTCTTTAGTGCAATCTATGGGTAAAACAGAGAGCCGGTGATGCATTCCTTCTGATAGCTGCTGCAAAATTATGGACTGAGCTCCCGATACATTTGAGACCAGGGAGGTGTCAAATAGAACATGACACCTCCCTGTTGAGACCAATCTATTTCTTTGCCTGGCTTTAGACTTGCCCTTAAAAACTTATCTGTTTCTAATATAATTTGTTATTTTGTTTTCCTTGTTTTTATGTAAAAGCGTTGTGTTCTTCATGATCACATCCACATTTCCAAACCGTGTACTTCTACAGTCTTTTGCAATCTATGGGTAAAACAAATGAAAGCTCTATAAGGTAGGACTAACCCCGGATTAGGTATGCCTTAAATTCAGTCCACCTTTGTGGCAGGGTCGCTTAGGTTTGAATTTCAGATGCTTTACCATGCGAGGTCTTGTGGCCCAATGGACAAGGCAGTTGACAAGCAATCAACAGATCCTGGGTTCGATTCCCGGGCGAGATCGTTTTCCCATTATTGTCTCTTTTCTACCCCGACGGCGAACCTGGTTAAAATATTTATAATTTATAATTTGTGAATACAATCCATCTTTGTGAATACAATCCATAATGATTAAGTACCATGATACTAAAAGCTTAACAATTATTTTTCATACGCAGACCTCGCCGAAGATCTGGAATACATCGATGCGCAACGACAGGAGTACGTATGAACGGACCATAATACAGCCACATCTAAGCAAACCATGAACAACACCACACCGACGCCTACCAAAACCACATCGACGCTTTGCAATATGACTGCAGCCTCGCCGAAAAGGCAGTAGGTTCTCAGATACTTGGTAAGATATCAAATTTAATATTTTATTACATATTATGTTAAAATTCAGACGTTATAATATATAATAATCAAGATAATTCCCTGTAATAAATATCAACCAATATAGATCCGTATTCACAAGCTACTGGTCTGGTCATTATCAGATTATGTTTTCTTTGTTCTCTTTCTCTATAGCAATCTATGGGTATAAAACAAAATTAATGCTCTATCGGGTAAGACTAACCCCACATTAGAGTCAGGCTTTAAAATGTTAAGGTTACTCCCCTTTTGAGAATACAAACCACAATGATTACCATGATACCTATAGCAAGTGAATGTTTGGTGTCGGTATTCATTTGCACGAGTTGTTTTTTGTCTCATCATATTCTAAACAATAGGTTGGTCGGGTCTGTATTTTCGTCACCCGGCGTATCCTTAATCATCGCACACTGACCTTATGATACCTACCTACCTGATAGTTATCTCTTTGTTGTCATTATCATGATTATTGCAGGTTCACTACTGGAAGAACCCGAAGTCGTGTACTCCAGAAAGAGAGGTGGCGATCCGAAGACAAGTTTCAGCAAGAGAAATAGATCCACGTTACACAATCCAGCCACCTGGCCTCGTCCCATCCCGGCAGTGATACTTATGGTCGGATCTGTGAATGTTGATGGACCAATCCAAGATATGACGTTCCCCATACCCACTGTCGCGTCGGCCCCACCCTAAACCATAGAGACTCTTTCACGTGAAATATCCCAATTTACCAAGTACCAAATATTATTAGTATTAGTATTATTTATTATCTTTACCTAGGGTTGCCCGAATCAGCTGGCCGCTGTTCTTATCTCTGAATCTGAATCTGAATATTATTCTCAACGTTCCCCTCGGGAACAAAACGAGAAGTGTTGATGTGCGGTGTGCGCCGCTGCTATGCTTAGTCTTGTTGTTGGTTGGCTTGCAGGTTGATGTGAGTGGTTACGTGAGATTTAAATGTGTCCGGGTTGATACTTATTAAATGTTCAGGAAGCTGATTCCATTGACGGATCGTGAGTGGGAAGAAAGAGTCGTTGAAGACGTTGCTTTTGCCGGTTATGCGTGTAAAAGTTTTGCTGTGGTTAAGTCTCGAAGAGCTACGAGTTTCGACCGGTTTAATGAACTTGTGTGCCGGAATGGCTACCTGACCTAGGGAAATTTTGTTAAGCATGTTAAGTCTGGATGCGCGCCGTCTGTGCTCGAGTGGGGTCCAATTTAATTTTGTAAGCATTTTGGTGACGCTACTAGTCCATCGATAATCGTTGGAAACAAACCTAGCCCCCCTACGTTGGACGGATTCCAATTTAGTGATTAAGTCCTGCGTATGGGGGTCCCAGACCGTGGAGCAGTAATCAAGGTGGGGTCTGACAAGGGTCTGGTAAGCAGTGACTTTTAGATCCTGCGGACAAGGGTGGAGATTCCTACGAATGAAGCCGAGGGCCCTATTTGCTTTGGCTGTGACTTTGTTTATGTGGTTTGTCCATTTTAGGTCTCCAGAAAGTTCAACGCCTAGGTATGTGTGTGTCTTTGTTTCCTGTAGTGTGTGTGTGCCAAGTGTGTATTTATGTTGTTTTGGAGAGTTAGAGCGGGTCCTGCTCTGTCGGGTAAGACTAACCCCAGATTAGACATGTTGTAATCAAGAATCTTTTTGTGCTCGATCATACGGGATCTGGCACCTATTATTAGCTGGTATCGCGAGCCGTTTGAAAAAATAGATTGCCCCGGAGCGCCCACAATCTATTTTCAACCTCTTACCATGATTTTGAAGTAATTAGGAATCGTATCGATCTGTAACTTAGAAGATCTTCATGATTTATGATCAAAAATGCAAATCTGTAAGAAAATCTGCTTTATAGTTAAATTCAATGATAGAGGGCGCTACTTGGAAAAGATCGCATAATATGCCTTTAAAGCGCTGAGCATACTCCACAACGCTCGGTTGCTGAGCGCAAGCGTTGACCTGTATTCCAATAAAGGATCTGTCATTTTGTTGTGGTGGAGCTACTACGCATGTGTGAGAGTCAAGCGTAGTGGAGTATGTTAAAACAACCTGTGCCCCCCGTTGCTTTTTCCACGTCAGGTAGAAGTAATTGCGTATTAAAATATTCGTACATGGCATGTTTCACAGTAATGTTGACAGCAAATGCATTGATATAAATTTGTTTGAGGACGCTGTTTCGTTGAATTTTTATTAAGAATGTTCATAATAGGAATGAGCTCTTTCCTTATTTGTGGTAAAAGATCAGCCCCGGGGATCAGCCAGGGTCAGTCAGAACTATGCTCCCTGGAAACGATGATTATATGTGTGCGCTTATGGAAGCATAAAGTGTCAATAGTGTCATCAAGTCAGTTTCTTAAATCATACAATTGCTCCCCGCATATTCAACATGATCAACACATGAAGTGTATAACCTTCTTTGGGTGTTACCTTCATGTAAGGGAATCAGATTTAGTCTAGGGTAAAGACTTCATTGAGGGATATAACGGAATAAAGCTGATAATCAGTGAATGAAGTTTTCACACAAGACTCGTTTCGTGACATCCTTACATGAAGGTAGGTAGGCCTATTAGAAGTAAATTGGATAATGTCTGGAAAACAGGATGCAGCAAAACCATGGGCCTGGGGCCTGGAGGGGTGGGGAGGGGCTCATACTAACGTATTAAGGTATACGGTGGTCTACCGCTATTTTTTAAAAGGCCTAAAAGGGTAACTTTTTGGCAAGAAATCCATAAACATGGGGTATAATTTTGTATACTGCAATGTAATTATGTACTAAAGGGGTGTATCCGGGGGATTCAGGGGTAAAATTGTAAGAATTATAATCGTAATCAATTGCTTCAAACAACCTTATCAAATACTGAAGAAGATTTCTTGTGTAGTCCAGCATGCTTAGCACCACTATGGTGCTAACAGGCATTTCCCCAAAACAAACAGTGCAATATAGATGAGGTGACATTTGTTGACATTTAGGACGCCCTCTGTTGGTTTGAGACAAAACACACCGGGCAAGAGTTCCTATAGTTTACATAGGCCAGATCAGGTTTTCTAACTAGATTGTGGTGTCACAGCAAATAGTTATAAAAAAAACACACCTAAAACTAAATGAGTTTTACAATTCATTTGAAAGAAATTTCATGTTGTCTTCATTAACTTTACTGTATATTCTGCCTGGAGGGAAACAACAGAGGGTGTCCCATTTGTAAATACATGACATCATAGGTCACCTCATCTATACACGTGTAATTGACCGCTGGAGATTGTCTGACTTCTACCTTCATGGTAACAGATTGGCCACAGATATGAAGAAGTTGAATCTTAGCTCAAATGTGCTGTTAACAAAATAAAGGGTCTTTCAGAAAAACAAGAGGACTGAATTAAAGTCAAATCAATTGTGCAACTTGTAGCAGGATTTTCTTAAAGAAATGTCAATGGGAACCGGTAGACACTGGTAACAGAAATCAATGGTCATGTGATGAAAGTGAAGCATCCTGGTAAGAAATCTCCTTTGTCAAATACTGGTTCTGCGCGCAACTCATTATTGCACTCGGGTACCAGTTATATTTTGATTTGTGAGTATTACACTTAGTTTTACATCAATGTTGTTATTCTTGCTTATTAATGTAATCATTCATCAATTTATAGTAAACTTATTTGTACCGGTTTAAGACATTCTTTGATTGATATGTTGACTGTTGTGTTTTGTGTAGAACAGAGTTCTCAGGACATGCTCTATCCCTGTTGACTGATTTCATGTAGTAAGACTTTCATTAACTCCTCCATTTTGATAGTATACTGAATATATCCAGCATTGCGTTCCGATTATTTTTCATGTATAGAAGGAAATTCATAAAACTCGCTACCTAAGTTATTGAAACCTATTGAAATGGTTATTTTACTTGATAACCGATAACACATACAAACACACTAAAAGGACAGTTAATTTTACAGAGACCTAGCAAATGTTACTCTACTGATATATTACATCAAAGATCATACATGCATAACTTTTAATTTCATATCAAACTCAGAAAACGTTTACCGACAATATTGTCATTATATGTTCATGTAAGAATAATTACAATATTTAACTGCTGTATACAGGGTGAAGCAAAAAAAAATAGGACTCTGTTTCATGACGGTGTAATTCTTGGTATAATCATTGGACCATGACCAATTTAGTCTCAATGAAAGCCCTAATAATTATTATAAAATCCTGAAAATATGTGATCAATACGATGAAAAATAAGAAAACTTACATACTTTGCGTAAACCATGTCATTTACTGGTTTGTACAATGGGATCTACATGTACAGACCAGTAAATAACATGATTAACGTTTCAATACGTTACAATAATTATAAACTAGTAAATAATCTATCAGTCAATAGCAAAGATTAGTTTGGTAATCCATTTAATCTTGGCACAAATCGATACGGGCTAAATAATCCAAAAATCGGATTTATGCATTCTGTGCAAATTTAAAAAAAATCTTGTTAAACAGTTCTCGAATCCACTATTGGATGGCTCATTGAGTTACAAATTAAGAAAGTAAAGATCAATGATCCATATGCCTTGCACGTGTCAAACAATATTTCATATTAATAGTTCGAATGCACATAATTCATGTTTTGATAACCTAAAAAAGTAGAGAAGTCTTTCTTTTGAAGACAAAACAGCTGCGACATTAATTAACTTGTCAGATACAAAATGTCAGTGTTAAATATTGCTCAGTGTTTTTCCTGTGGAGAAAGTTCCAGTAGGAAAGCATATTTCAGGCAATCATAATGTCCAGAAATAGCATTTATACGTTGAATGCAGATCTAGCATTTGTGCCACTGCTCTGAACCATTTTCGGTTGCGACGTAGTGCTATGATCACCTCTGCCCCGATGCGATTCTCTATAGGCCTACTGCTTGACAAACTTTGATAGATTTATATGTTTATAATTATTGTAACGTATTGAGACGTAAACCATGTTACTAACTGGTCTGTACAATGTAGATCCCATTGTACAAACCAGTTAATTACATGGTTTACGAAATCTATGCTTTTTTCTTATTCTTCATCGGATTGATCTCATATTTTCAGGCTATGAAATCAATCCGATCTCATATTTTCAGGATATCATAATAATTAATTGAGCTTTGCATTGAGACTAAATTGGTCATGGTCCAATGATTATACCAATAATTACACCGTCATGAAACAGTCCTATTTTTTTTGATTCACCCTGTATAGCCACTTTCACTCTCAGAAGAAAACATTGTGTGCATTGCTTATATACTTCATATATTTCACCTAGAACTTTTATTTCAAGTTTTACCACATTCATTTTCTACTTCTCTTTAAATAAATGTATATTACATTTGTTTCTATACATATTAACCAAACAAACCACTTGCTTGTTATGTTAATTGCATTCCTAAACCCTTTACACTCAAAATGGTGCAAGTATATCTCAATGAAAAAGCTAAATCTTAATGCCAACAAAATAAGCTTTTTACATGCTTCAAAATGCCCTTTTGTGGTTACGATTCGGATTTTAAGGGGGAAAACTGCAAATTTGTCTTAATATTGTTATTTTTCCTGGCCTAATTCCATCAATATTGCAAAAATGTTTTTCATCAACACATTTTTCAAATGTACTCCACCCTTTTGTCGCGACAGTACCCATCATGCAGTTGCTTCTACATCATGCAGTTGTTCCTACAGAAATGTGAACCAATAAAATACTGCTTGCAGTGAGTCTTGGTTCCCAAACAAATCCAAGAATTGCTATACGCACCAATATACACCTAGCACATAAAGTCCCTGCTCAGGTGCTTTGAGGTTGACTAATTCAAAATATATAATCGGTACCAAAAATCTGAGATATACATTAAATTAGCAAATTTCTTCTCCGCAGTTTGATACCTCATTCAACAAAATCGAATGGATACTTTTAAAGTTATGGCGATTTCAATGACCGCGCATGCAACAGAAATGTTGCACTAGGTATAGGAATCATTGATTTGTGTGTGATTACTGTCATAACTGTGCTATCTGAACGAGACAGATGAATGGGTCTTTAGTGATAACCGCAATGTGCGGGACAAAGGGTGTATCTGGCTGTGAAGAATACAAGTCTTAGCTGATAAGCTGTGAGTTTTTCAGTGCGTAAATCCATAGACGGGTAAAACATTGATTTTTACCGTCTATGGTAAATCACACACAAATCAATGATTTCCTATACCTAGTGCAACATTTCTGTTGCATGCGCGGTCATTGAAATCGCCATAACTTTAAAAGTATCCATTGGATTTTGTTGAATGAGGTATCAAACTGCGGAGAAGAAATTTGCTAATTTATTGTATATCTCAGATTTTTGGTACCGATTATATATTTTGAATTAGTCAACCTCAAAGCACCTGAGCAGGGACTTTATGTGCTAGGTGTATGTCCGCATACATCATTCGTATTGTCACCAGTTTCCATTAATATTATTATTAAATAACATATTTTGACTTTCTTTTAAATTTTTGACAAAGAATCCAAATATTTTATAATTAGGCGACGAAAAGAAGGAACCCCACGGGCCCGCCGGACCGACCCATTGTTTAGAAATCGGCGAAAAAGATTTTCACGCGCAAATGAATATCGACCCAAATATTTTGTTGGCTTGTCAAAATACGGCAACACTTTTACAGATTTGTTTGATTTTACGGTCATTTTCAAGGTGGCAAAAGCGCTGTTTTTAAAAAAAACCGACCGACCGACCGACCGACCGACCCATCCTGAGAAGTCTGTTTTCCCGGTGAACAGGGTTTCTTTTTTCGTCGTCTTATGTTCATTATATTTCATCAAATAAGTGAAGATAATGGCCAAATGTATTACATTTTTAGCTGTGCCAAGGCCTGTATTCAATATTGTTGAGGTGCTGCTTCAACATAAAATAAGTCAATTCATAATACTAGTCCAGGTGATAGTATTTATACAAATGAGTGGCTTATTTTATTTTAATTGATACCATGTTGTTTTGATTTGCAGATAAATGTTGGATTTCTTATAACCACTTAATTCAGTGCTAGCCAACATGTTGTGTCACTCAGGCTTTTAAATTTACCACGAAACAACATTTCTGTATACCTGTAGTATGGCCACTTTAATAAACAATTTTTTTAAAGGTAACGAGTGCAGTGTCATAACTTCATACTTCGCTACATGTGTTGAAAACATAATCGGTATAAGAAACAGTGCAATAAATTTATAATACAATTTTTAAATAATGTGTTTTTTGTGCATAACTCACTCAATTCAATTATTTTATCCATCAGTTTTATCCACCAGTTTTACATTGGTATATGTGTCTCATTGTTATATATTTGTTATATATATCTGTAAGCTTTTCAATGTTGTTTATCAATAAAATTGGAATGGTTATTAAATATTTATAATTCAATTTAAATGATAACTTTGCGTTTATGTTGTCCTATATTTGTGTGAGCCGTATTGTATAATATGGCAATATTATGCGATCTTTTCCCACATTTTTCTTAAAATAAACTTTGACTATATATAACGAAAGACTTTCCCGAACTCATACATCTATTTTGATTGTTTTTTAAGTTAGAAAGACATCACATCACATTACTAAATCATAATGGACATCTGCTTCCAATTTAAGGATTTTTCTCAACAACTTTGTTTAAATTTCATCAAAGCATTCCGTAGGTGTGTTCACTTATTATGTAGGCCTACAGTTGCGGTTGTAGCTGGAAACACTGTAAACGGCGTAAAAACCACTCAGAAAATAAACTGTCCTGGTACCAAGACAAGACAACTTATTTCAAAATCTGATTTTGAAGTAATTAGGAAACATTTCTCTGTAAGGGAGTTATGGAATTATGAATGTAATTTGAAGAAAATAATGGCATTTATAGGGGGAAAATCACCGATAGAGGGCGTCCCATGGAAAAGATCACATAATTAATTACTGGACCTGGGATGATTACATTTAATCATTTTTTAACATCTTAAGTACAGTGCAACTAACCATAAATGCCCTTTACCACGGTTGGCCTCGCTTTCGTTATGATTAGTGACGTCACATTGATAGTCTCAGTCTTTAGCCTGAAATCATCAATTATGAATAACGTCTATAGACCTGCATTTGGATGTAAACATGGAAGTGGTATTCCCTGTGTAGTTCTTCCATGGTCTAGAGACGCGGGTCTCTTGCGTAGGCCTATAAGCGTGCTTCACTGCACATATATGTAAAACAGGGAAAACAACCATTTGTAAGCTAAGCTTACAAAGAAAACAAAAATGATAAAAAGCGCTGCTAATACCATTTAAAGATCCATTAATCAAATAAAGAAATACCAAGAAAGGTATTAAATATCAGAATTAGGGATATTTACATGTGCCGCTAAATAAGTCTCAATACCCCTAAAATGTGCATAAGAATGCTATCTTCAGTCAAACAATATGCACATGCACATAAAAGCTTCAGTAAACAACATGTGAATACTATCTCCAGTAGATAGCATATGAATGATATCGATCTTCAGTTAGAAGACATGCACATGAATGCAATATCCAGATAGCATATCATGTTATCTTCAGTAAACAACGTGTATGGAATGTTATCTTCAGTAGACAACATTTATATGAATGCTATATACTCTTAGATGTATACGAATACAAGCTGTCCCAAAATGATTAGTACCCATCGATGCCCAATGTTCATTAATATGTCAACATCAAAATGAATGAGATTTAGGTCCGTTGTTTTTTCATCATCATTGGCATACTGTACCTCTTCATTCACATTTTAGATCATGCATATCAGACTTAATTAACTGAGGTAACACAACAATTGTGCAAGATATGGTGATTTCACCTTTTTTGGTAAAGTGCTAGAAATGTGTATGTGGAACTTTCTATCTCCTGTCTGCTATTGTTCCTTTTTTTAAATTTTAAACTGTTGTTTGTTATGGTTATTCACATTATTAATGTTCTTCATTTTGATTCAATTTGAAGAGTAAACATGAATCGTCACACATAAGTGATCACACGCTTTGTTTCTAAATGAGCTATAATTTTGAGGCTAAACTTGAGGGACATTTAAATAGGTAAAGACGGTCATGGGTAAATTAGCAGTGACTTCTTTTTCATATTGAGGTGGGGTTTCTTACAGAATAGGTAAAAATGAAATAGTCTACTACTTTCTAACCTCGCCAAATTCATCCTCCAATGTGAAAATTACATCTAAGCCACTTACCCCTATGCCACTTCATTAGCTATATTTAAAAGTCCCTAAACACTTGTCAAATAAAACGATGCACGGGGTCAGTCACTCAAGTGTGACGAATTTCTTTTATACACTTCAAATGTCATTAAAATGGAGATTATAATGATTTGAACCATGGACTTATTCTTATTCTGATAAGTCCATGTGTGAACAATCATAACCAATAACAGTTCAAATAGAAAGGGAGAAATATCATTAGAAGACAAGGGAACAATATTTGTTTCGTTCAAGCAAGCTGTTTAACACACACGGTTTTTTTCACTTTGTCGAAAATGTCAAATCATCATGTCTTGCATAATGGAGTGTATCTTGAATTTGATATTATATATCCCATTTTCACGATCTAAAATTCTAATGAAATGGTGCAGTATGTTAAAGATGGTGAAGAAAAAAAACAACGGACCTGATCCCGTTACGTTGGTTTTGATGATGAAAATAATTGATTAATTTTGGGCATCGATGGTTACTAATAATTTTGGGACAGTAAATAGAACGTATATGAATTCTATCTTTAGTAGGTAGAAGTGTAAATGAATACACTCTTAGAAAAAAGGGTGTTTCAGGGGTTCTTGGCCGTCCCGTATATGGAACCCTCAGGGTTAAAGGTTTAGTTTAAAGAACCCCAAAATCTTCTGTAGAGAACCTTTAGAGGTTCTAAAGACGCATTTTTTGTTCTTTTTGAACCTTTAAAGGTTCTTTGTGGAACCTATAAAGGTTCTAAAAAGGGTTCCATATACGGGACAGCCAAGAACCCCTGAAGCACCCTTTTTTCCAAGAGTGTATAGTCTACCTTTAGTACCTAAACATGCACATGAATGATATCTTCAGTAGGCGACATGTACATGATGAATGCTATAGCATGCATATGATAAATACTATCTTCAGTAGGTAGAATGTATGAATAGGCTATCTTCAGTAAACATGCACATGAATGATGTTCGTTCATGGGGACAATGATGAGTGATATTAGGCAACATGCACAGGAATGCTATCTTCACGGTAAAATGTTATCAAATTAAACTTTTACAAAAATTTAATGTCAGTTTTTATACAGTCATCACAATAAGTAACTGACCAGGTAATAAATGTGCTGATAAACATGTTGGGAAATGTCTCTTCTTGTATTTGAGATATTACACGATAAGAATGGCTGCTTATTAAGGAAGTTACAATCCCAAATGTACTGTCAAGTCTGATTTTCATTTTCACATTTTCATTTTCAACACGGGGACTCAGACCGGCAAATTATTGATTAATGGCAGTGGTAGTGCCAATTCACCTGTCGATGGTCTGGTTGTTGGATAGTCGGCCGGTGGCATTGTTACGGTTGATCAATACGGCACACACGCTTTACCTGTCATACTCTCCCCATGTTGAAAAGAAAATGTTAAAATGAAAATGAGACTTGCCCTAATGGTTGGGATCGTAACTTCCTCATTAATCAACCATTATTAGCGTGTAATATCTCAAATTCAAGAAGAGAAATTCTTGAACAACTTTATAAATTTATATGTTTATGTAGGAGTTATACTTTTAGAGTTATCAGCATGTTTATTACCTGGTCAGTTACTTATTGTGATGACTGTATAGTGCTTTTCCAATATGCTCAAAGCGCATAGGCCTACATTTAATCCGCTGCCACTATCAGAATCAGTTCGCTTCACTCAGGTTTTTGCTGCATATCATACTTGTAAATTACCGGGGGGGGGGGGGGGGGGGCAGTCAAACATAATGTTGTACACATGCGTGACCAAAAAAACGCGTAAAAAGGGGTGTTTTTCAGTGTTGGACGCGTCACGCGCGTGACGCGTTAAGGGTATCAAAAACGCTGATTTTCAAGAAAAAGGGTGGCTTAAAATCCCGGCTTAAAATACAGGTCGAATGTGTTTTAGGGTAACTTATTTTGTTCCCCGTTAAATAGACAAAACTTGTTTAGGGGTCATATTCTGGCAAGAACTTGTTTAGGGTCAAAATTTGCAAGGAAAGCGCGCTAAAAACTTGTTTAGGGGGTAATTTTGCTTGCAGGGTTAAACTTGTTTAGGGGGTGTCTGGAAAAAATTTGGTCACGCATGTGTACACCATTATGTTTGACTGCCCCCCCCCCCCCCCCCCCCCCCCCCCCCCCCCCCGGGGTAAATTACTGATAATTGCGCATATTCCTATCATCAGACACTAGCGATTATTCCCAATCATCTAGCCATTTGTAGAGGGTGGCGCAGAGAAAGGGAACATAGAGTGTCGGCGACCGAGACTTGACGCAACACGTTGGCCGAACCGCGAAGTGGCACTCGATCTCACCACAACCTTCCGATTATGCCAAACGTTGGTGCGGGTGCGGTTCATTCTGACCACCTCACTGGACCACACGTGCCCACACGAGTGCTATCTTGATTCTTGAGTATAACATATGATGGCTATTCAGTAGGCGGCAGGTGCATGCTATCTTCAGTAGGCGGCATGTGCATGCTATCTTCAGTAGACAGCATGCATAGGAATACAATCTCCAGTAGATAGAATGTGTAATGAATGATGTCTTTATCATAGGCAACATGCACATGAATGCCGTAGCGGCACAAGCCTTTTTTTTGGGGGGGGGGGGGCATTTGGGGTGGGGGCAAGATTTTTTTAGGGGGGCATGAAAAAAAATGATGCGCGGGAGGCGCGCATTTTTTTTGTGCCTTTTAAATGGTCAAATTTGGTCTAATGTATGAAAATGCGCGCTTGCGCGCAACATTTAGCTGGGGTAATGGCGGACGCGGGGTAATGGCGGACGCGGGGTAATCGCGGACAGGGCTGTATCTAAAGGCAGGCGAAAGAAGGTGGTATTTTGCCACCCTATGATGTTAGGTGCCTCTCCATTGAAATCACACAAAACCTAAATGGGATGGTTGTCTCTCAAATTCTCGCGAGAATTACAAAAATCACTTTTTGGGCAAGTTGATATTTTGGAGCATTAATTTCTCTTTGAAACTGGTATTTCTACATCAAGGAAAACAAAGTCTTATTATTTTTTTATGTAATGTATGATACCTTCTGATAAAAAAAGAAATGAATTCGGAGTCACAATGATGAGCATAATAATAAGAGAGGATGTGCCCATACATTGTACATGGATTGGGG
>CM069458.1:16300043-16417627 GCA_035610835.1 Ophiura sarsii | reverse complement strand
AATGGGGCTACACTCGACCGTAAGATTTTGGTACCGATTCCGTAATTCGTCAATTCAGAAAAGTACAAATGACGTGGGCTTTTCTCAACCAATCAAAATGTATTTAACATGGACACGTTTCAAACACACCAAGTGTACGATGGCGTGTGTATGAGATGTGTACCTTATTTATTTCCAGAGATACAGCGAGCTGAATACATGCCCCGTAAAAACGTGTGCACTTGTGTGAATTTGACAATAATGTTGTTATTCTTTACTGTGTGGGAATTGTGAAATAATAGGATGGAAAAGTAAAATATTAAATGACGCGGGCATATATTTTTTTTTAAATATAAATGTTGATTTTAAGAAAGAGAATTACTTTAGCTTTATGTGGACACCTGTTATGGCATTCATACGTTATACACAGCTCAAGTTAGCTCAGTAGACACACAGTTGGTTGAGATGCGTCCTATACCAGTACACAGCATCGATTTGGATGTTTTTCGCTGTACGAAAAGTGACCCCATGAATTCAATATGACTGTAAAACAAGAATTGTTCGCGAGTTTAAAATTTCATGAATCAGCAATACTCGCCTAATTCACGGTATGAACATTTCACAAATGTAACTTTGCATGTACTGCTACAAGGTAGATTAGAAATATTCGCAGCATGAAATGTTCGCGACTATAACATGCTACTTGCAAAATTAGCGAAATTTAAATGCACACAAACATTTCTGGATTTACAGTATACATGTACCATGACACTGATGAATAAGACAACCTACTCATAACCTAATTAGCAAATAAATATAAATGTATTGTTAAATTTCTAAAATAATTAGCGAAATATTGTAACGACCATGATGACAGTGCATTATTAACAAAACGAAAAAGTGATAGATAAGTTTGTACTCATCAAAGGTCTAAATTTAAGACTAAAATTTAACACCTAGATCTGAGACTGAAATACAACACCATAGAATTTATTTCCATATCAACTGTTTGGTATAGGGCCTAGAAGCCATCTAGATCTGTATTCAATGGTGTATTATAGGTTATATTATGCGATCTTTTTTATTCAACACCCTCTAACTTTGATTTATTTTCTAAATGCAATTTTCTTGTCAATTTACATTTATAAACATGAAACTTAAATATCTTCTAAGTTACAGAGCAAAATGTTTCCTAATTACTTCAAAATTCACTATTTGAAATAATGTTGCATTCCGTGTACGGACTTAGCTTTTGTCTATCACATGATCTTTAATAGCAGATGTGTTTACTGTGATTGTGACAGTTTTCACGATGCCCTGCCTGGTGCATATCGTATAGTCCCTGCTTCTCTGCCTCAGACTTATGTTCTTCTATGTCATCAGCTGGGATGAGGTAAAGGCAAAGAGACAGACAAATACAAAAGATGGGTAATGCCATAGGGATTAGGAAGCAGGGCACCACCCCCCGGGCCACGGGGGGAGGTGGGGGGGTACTCGGATTTGGTTTGGTCAGGGGGTGTGCCGCTGGAGATTCAAAACCCCTACCACCATTTTTAGGGGTGATTTTGGAAAAAAGGTACACATTTTTAGGGGTTTTGCTTCATTTTAGACCTAATTATCGGGAAAATACACCTAATTTTTGCAATTTTTCGCAAAAATAGACACAAAAATCGCGAAAATAAACCCATTTGTAAAAAGTGACCCCATTATTAGGGATTTCCTGCACAAAATCGTACCCCATGTTTAGGGATTTTGTGCCAAAAAATCTAACCATTAAAGCGGCACACCCCATATACCGTCTTACTCTTAGGCGAGTACCCTTCCCCCGGCCCCGGGCACCACCATGAATAGAGACGCGGGGCAGTTCAACCTAACGTCACGTATACGACGATCTTCTGGTTGCAAAATCATATACGCCATGCCAAGCAACCTGAAAAAAGTGCAACCAACACAGGATTGTCACTCCATATCAGTGTTGATTAAGAAAACAGCTTGTTTTTGAAACTTCCGCCAAGGTACAATGTATGTTTTAACGCTGGAATAGATATGATAAATCAAATCTAATATACATGTACATGTCATATCCACTCTCTGTTTTGTATGCAGTCTTTTGTCTTCAATCATGCATATAATGTTATCACATTTAAATCCAGTCATCCTGTTATCTTTTGATCCCCTTATGACATATATTTACATCATCATAACATCCTGATCATAACATATACATCATAACATAATACAATAGCGTAAATCCAGAACATTTGGAAACAGAGTGCTTAATAAGTAGAGCAATATATATTATACAAAATCAACTTGATTACATCATAACATATATTAAATCATAACATCCTGATCGTATTGTTTTCCAGATAACCCCCACGATCACTATTGTTTTGCTTTTCCTGTCCTTCCTCACTATTTTTATACAATTTGTGTGTTTCTCCTTCCAAATAATCCCCTGTGGATACAGATTAGTGAAAAGATCTGATCCAATCAGCCCGGGGGGGGGGGGGGGGGGGGGGGAGGGGGGGGGTACTTAGTGGATATTAGGTTATGGGGATGTGCTGCCAAATAGGATCCCATTTTTATGGATGACCCCTTTTCAAAGCCATTATTGGTAAATTTATGTCAAATATATAGGCAAATTATGGGTTTCTGGTAAACATATGGATCAATTTCCCCCCTGAAAATTAGTCAATGTTTGGGTCAATTTTTCATTTTGCTGGCGGCACACCCCTACAAACAAACAAAATCATCTGAGTACCCCCACCCCCACCCGTGGCCAATCAGTCCCAAATGAGACATTGAAATCAGAGAAGATGTTGAAATAAGAATATGTGGATTAAAATTGCCACAGTAAGCCTAAATCAAAGAATTTCCACAATTTGCCCACATAAGAAAATCAAAATACAAATTGAACCTTAACACTTTCCACGCAGCAGGAGACATTCCAAAATGTCACAAAATGTTTAAAAATGTCAAAATTATTGAATTTTAAAATTACCATACTTGGAATCACCATGGAAATGTATTATAAAATAAGTACACACATGCCTAGTATTAGTACAGTAATTCTGGAGATAGACTTTGAAAGTTAGGAAAGGTTTCTGAAAATCGACTGTTTTGGTAAAACTATAGCCGCGTGTAAAGTGTTAAAAATCACACCAAGCCAATTCAAGTGAAGAAAGTTGGGAAGTAACTTTCCTGTCCAAGTCAAGTCAACATAAATTCGTAATAGGGTCATATACAGGGTGACCAATAAAAGGTTTACCCAAAATGAAAGTGATATTTTTCCCACTATCCGTTACCTGAGATCTGTGGTATTTATTTTATTATGAAGAATGGGTAATCGAGCATCTACCCTGAAAAAATTATTTAGTTTGGTTGGGTGGTTTCAAGATATGGTCCATTGAACATTACTTCAGCAAAACAGACTTGTTCACGGAGCATCATTTTGGTAGTAAACCTTAACTGCAAAGGCTCGTTGTTGTGGCGTAAATTGAGGTGCCATACTATGAGAATGTTTAAAGCTCTGGTTCAAGAAAGATATCTGGCATTAAGCATAACTGCACGCTATGATTTTAGATTTGAAAAGCCCACCCTGACTCAAGACAGAACACTGGCATTTAGCACAACTGCACGCTATGATTTCAGATTTGAAAGCCCCGCCCCCCCCTGACAAAGCAATCTCTGTGTGTTCTTATCATTCCATCATAAACAACAACAAAATAACACCTGTGTTCCTTAAAAAAATAATAAATCATTGTAAAAGGATTAGTTTTGCGGCTCTCTTGTGTCAATCATGCCTTTGCTCAAGTCTTTTTTGTTAAAGCAATGTTCAATAGACCATATCTTGAAAACCACTCAACCAAAACAAAACAAAAATCAGGGTAAATGCTCCATTACCCATTCTTTATAATAAAATTAAAAAAACACAGATATCAAATTACAGGAAGTGGAAAAATATCACTTTCATTTTGGGTAAACCTTTTATTGGGTCACCCTGTAGACACTTGAATTAAGAGGCAATTTTGAAGTAAAAAATTGTCATGTGACATTTCAAAAATGACACAATTATAGCAGATTTGATATATTTTCATAGACACAACAAAAATTTTTGTTATTTTATTTTCAAACAGAAAAAAACAAATGTTAAAATTATCCTAAAATTATCTATATATTCGAATTATCCTTAATAATATCCAAATATCTGAATTATCCTTATAATATCCAAATATTAAAATATAGCTTAATATTGAAATTATCCTGAATATCTGATAGCTTGATATTTAGAGCTTATTGTCAAATTATCTTTAAAATATCTAAATAGCTTAAAGGGGCATTAAGAGATGTGGTGGAGGCAGCGCCCTCAATTACAAAAATATATGATGAAAACTGGGATTTGTATATCATTTTACAATTGCATTACATGTATGAACTTACACCTATAAGGATTATTTTATGAAAAATCAGCCCTCTTTGTACAACAAAACGTCTATTCAAAAATGCTTGTAGAGCTGCAACCAGCATTTTACATGGTTAAGGGTGGTATTCCAACATATTTAAAACATTGTTTTAATCAATTTTTGATGTTTTTTTTAGTAGAAACAACAATAATGGCAATGTTTAATGTTCATCTTGAATTCTGAAGTAAATTAATTAAAATTAAAAAAAATCAACATGACATTGTGTCCCTTTAAACCTTATGTTCAAATTATCTTAAATATCTGAATTATCCTAAGCGAATTTATAATGTGCCAGGGTTATTGAGAGAACAATATACAAACCCGCACTTGTGTCGCTACCTGTTTATAAGTAATCTCGCTATTGCTACCCCGAGGCTGCTGCGTGTACAGGGTATTACAAAAAAAGCGTCCCATGTGAAACATGATTCTTTTGGCCATGAAAAATATAAACATTGTTCGCAAAATACTAATAATCATGTTCAGCAATCTTCAATATGCCATAAGAATCTTTTTCTATCCATTTTGGAGCTTCCGTTATCAAATTATTGCAAATCTACTCGGGCATGTCAAATTTCCACTTTGGCCACTTTTCATGTTTAGAGTTACTCTTTTATTAGAATCATCTTTCAGCGTGTAATTGAACATGATCAATAAAATCAATAATAATCTACCTAAAATGTTCATAGTTAGTTGAATGTAAACATAAAAACATATTATCCATGACATACCATAAAATATTTGAATTATAGATGTATTTTAAACAAAAAAGACATGGGAAGTATTTTTAATTAATTCTCTTAAAGGCATATTATGTGATCTTTTCCAGAGAGCGCCCTCTATTCATGATTTTTTTTTAGAAAGTAGATTTTCTTGCAGATTTACATTTCTGATCATAAATCGTACATACATTCAAAGTTACAGAGCGACACGATTCCTAATTACCTCAAAGTCATGGTTTTAGAGTGAAGTTAGAGTGAAAATATAAAGTGTGGTGTTATCCCGACAGTTTATTTTCACTCTAAAACCATGATTTTGAAGTAATTAAGAATCGTATCGCCCTGTAACTTGGAATGTATGTACGATTTATGATCAGAAATGTAAATCTGCAAGAAAATCTGCTTTCAATTTTTTTTTCGATGTTGAGGGCGCTCCCCGGAAAGACATAATATACCTTTAACTCATGGGACACACCCTGTAGAAAAACCAAATGCTAAAATGAAGGATAGATTTTGTTCCACATAGCTAACTGTGAAAACATTTAGTCAGTCTTCACTGTGTGCAAGCATGTGCCGGTATGTGCCATCATGTGCCGAGGTGTGCCATCATGTGCCAGTATGTGCCATCATGTGCCAGTATGTGCCAGCATGTGCCGGTATGTGCCATCATGTGCCGAGGTGTGCCAAGGTGTGCCATCATGTGCCAGTATGTGCCGAGATGTGCCATCACGTTCCAGGATGTCCCGATGTGTGCCAGCATGTGCCAGCATGTGCCAGCATGTGCCAGCATGTGCCAGCATGTGCCAGTATGTGCCATCATGTGCCGAGGTGTGCCAAGGTGTGCCATCATGTGCCAGTATGTGCCGAGATGTGCCATCACGTTCCAGGATGTCCCGATGTGTGCCAGCATGTGCCGGTATGTGCCATCATGTGCCGAGGTGTGCCATCATGTGCCAGTATGTGCCAGGTGGTTGGATTCCACCTACCCAAGCTAGTGTACATAAGAGAAATCTGCGTGGTGCTAACAAACTGTCAACCCAAAAGTGCAATACAACTCGTTACAAAAACAGCCCGATGGTATACATGACTGATCTATGGAATAGCAAGGGTCTTGAGTAGTAGCAGTGCATTTTATCTCCAATATGTCATTTACCCTAAAATTAAATGCTTTTTAATATCTCACGTGCAATATTTTTAATTTAGATTGCATTTCTGTGGTTCTTAATTTGGCGTGGTTACTTTGTGCATATAGTATGGTGTGTTTAATGTATATTTTTGTCTATTTGCTTATATTTTGTGTATATTTTTGAAATTGTTGATAATGATATTGTTGTATTATTGTATACTGGCCGCAATTCAGTTCATGACTGCTATGGCCTTTTTTAATAAACCTTTTATGAATGAAATGAATGAATGTATGTGCCATCATTGGCCAGTATGTGCCGAGATGTGCCATCACGTTCCAGGATGTCCCGATGTGTGCCAGCATGTGCCAGCATGTGCCGGTATGTACTGGTATGTGCCAGCATGTGCCAGCATGTGCCAGCATGTGCCAGCATGTGCTGGTATGTGCCATCATGTGCCGAGGTGTGCCATCATGTGCCAGTATGTGCCATCATGTGCCAGTATGTGCCGAGATGTGCCATCACGTTCCAGGATGTCCCGATGTGTGCCAGCATGTGCCAGCATGTGCCGGTATGTGCCATTATGTGCCGAGGTGTGCCGAGGTGTGCCATCATGTGCCAGTATGTGCCACCCAGCTAACCATATTACGTTGTTAGAACGTCGTGGCAAGGTTTCACTTTCGTTCTTGGAACGTTATGATTAAAAGTTCAAAGAACGTTGTGAACGTGATCCAACGTTAGGAGAACGTTTATTTGTCGACACATTTTTACGTTGTATGAACGTTAGTCATGAACGTTTTCACAACGTTATCACAACGTCCTAAACGTTTAAAACACTTTCTTGAAATTCTGTTAGTTATCCATTACGTCCAAATGACGTTTTTATACTGTCTTTATTACGTTATCGGAACGTCGTGACAACGTTCATGGAACGTTGCGATCCAACGTTAGAAGAACGTTTATTTGTCGACACATTTTTACGTTGTTTGAACGTTAGTAATGAACGTTTTCACAACGTTATAATAACGTCCCAAACGTTTAAAAAACTTCTGTTAGTTATACCATTACGTTCAAATGACGTTTTTATAACCTATTTATTACGTTGTTGGACATGTTGGAACGTCGTGACAACGTTTCACTTTCGTTCTTGGAACGTTATGATTAAACGTTCAAAGAACGTTTATTTGTCGATACATTTTTATGTTGTATGAACGTTAGTCTTGAACGTTTTCACAACGTTATCCCAAACGTGTAAAAAACTTTCATCAAATTCGGTTAGTTACACCATGGCAACCAGGGAATGGTAGTGGTATTATAGAGGGATGGGGCGGGCATTGACCTTTTCATGTGTACTATGTTCTTGCTCAATGTATATGGCATTAGTGAACAATGACTTGCCTTTAGTTATACATATGAGAACCTACGTATACAGATCAAAATACTTTCTATGGTGTTAAAAGCTGTTAAATGTATGTATCGACTTAAATTTAAAAAAAAAATAGGTTTAAATAAATAAAAGTTGCAAATTAGCTCATTACCATAATTTAAAGGTTACAAACGAGCACCGGTGCTAATTTTTGTACCATTGAAATTATGCTAATGAGCTATTTCCACAATTTACTCGACTCATGTAAGGCCAGGTAAAATATGCAAATTAGCGATTACAGCCCAGGTAACATAATTTGGTTGTGTAAACGTTATATGAACGTTATATGAACGTCGTGATGAAGCCAGATTCTTTTCAAGCTTAAAAGACATAAATAAATATATTCCACATAAATTATACAGGTATTTTGTCATGAGTTCAAGTTCTATACTCTTTTAGTAGACCGTGCACTACAATCCGAAAAAGAAGTAATAATAATAACAAACTATATTGTACACATAGCAAAGCACTGCGGTAACCAAGAAGACACAATAGAAAGTTTAGAAAACGACATCAAACAAAAGAGAGAAATAATAAGGGAACTAAGACGGGAACTAACGGAAAAGCATAAAAATGCCTAAGTTCACAAGGAAACCAGAAAGTCAGTAAAGCAGTCTTAAAATTGAAATTGAAACATTTCATGCTCTTTGTTGAAATGGTCCATCCAATTAATGTCAATGGTAATACCACCTGTTATAACTTGCTTGTATCGTTGGATAAATGAATGAAAAGATTCAATTATATTCAATAATCGATACATTCTAACTTATGATTAAATGTTGCAATGGTATTGTTACTTATGAATTACTGCACAATAATGTTTTTGGCATTCTTACAAGTTCGTAATCATAGTTGTAATTAATGCAAATTGGACCAAGCCGATTTTGCTTCCTCATGTTTGCTGAAGCATATCTCCCGTTCTAAATAACCAATTGGAACGCAATAAAATGCAAATGAAAGCTTATATACTCAGCTTTCATAATACATCAAGATTAGACCCGTGTGTTCCTGTCCTTTTAAGATATCTTATGTGCCCAGAGTGTTAACATTTTTTGGGTCACCCTGTATACGCCTAGATTATAGTACATCAAATTTGTAATGCCAAATTGTTTTGTATTAAAATTTTGATTCGTAATAAACCTTTTTAAATAAAATGTAATTCATTATTTAATTAGTCCATGGAAACGTGAGCAAAATGTTTTCTGAACGTTGCAGTTAAGTTCTAGTTTGGTTGCACTTAGGTTGTGGTTAGGTTGTCATTAAAACGTTTCTACAACGTTATTATAACGTTGCGGTTTGGGTGTGATTTGGTTGTTTTAGGTTGGTCCATGGAAACGTGAGCAAAACGTTCTCTGAACGTTGCAGTTAAGTTCTAGTTTGGTTGCACTTAGGTTGTGGTTAGGTTGTCATTAAAACGTTTCTACAACGTTATTATAACGTTGCGGTTTGGGTGTGATTTGGTTGTTTTAGGTTGGTCCATGGAAACGTGAGCAAAACGTTCTCTGAACGTTGCAGTTAAGTTCTAGTTTGGTTGCACTTAGGTTGTGGTAAGGTTGTCATTAAAACGTTTCTACAACGTTATTATAACGTTGCGGTTTGGGTGTGATTTGGTTGTTTTAGGTTGGTCCATGGAAACTTGAGCAAAACGTTCTCTGAACGTTGCAGTTAAGTTCTAGTTTGGTTGCACTTAGGTTGTGATTAGGTTGTCATTAAAACGTTTCTACAACGTTATTATAACGTTGCGGTTTGGGTGTGATTTGGTTGTTTTAGGTTGGTCCATGGAAACGTGAGCAAAACGTTCTCTGAACGTTGCAGTTAAGTTCTAGTTTGGTTGCACTTAGGTTGTGGTTAGGTTGTCATTAAAACGTTTCTACAACGTTATTATAACGTTGCGGTTTGGGTGTGATTTGTTTGTTTTAGGTTGGTCCGTTGAAACGTAAGCAAAACGTTCTCTGAACGTTGCAGTTAAGTTCTAGTTTGGTTGCACTTAGGTTGTGGTTAGGTTGTCATTAAAACGTTTCTACAACGTTATTATAACGTTGCGGTTTGGGTGTGATTTGGTTGTTTTAGGTTGGTCCGTTGAAACGTGAGCAAAACGTTCTCTGAACGTTGCAGTTAAGTTCTAGTTTGGTTGCACTTAGGTTGTGGTTAGGTTGTCATTAAAACGTTTCTACAACGTTATATATAACGTTGCGGTTTGGGTGTGATTTGGTACTTAAAACAAACAACCCGCAAAGTTATAATAACGCTGTAAGAACGTATTTAATGACAACCTAACCAGAACCTTAGTGCAACCAAACTAGAACTTAAACTACAACGTTCAGGGAACATCTTTTTCGCGTTTAAAGGATTAAACTAAGACAACCAACTATTTGAGTGTTACAACGTTGTTAAAACATTATGTAAACGTTTCCGATGATCAACATGCAACGTTCAGAGAACGTTTTAATCACGTTTCCAAGAACCAACCTAAAACAAACAAACCGCAACGTCATAATAACGTTGTAAGAACGTTTATAATGACAACCTAACCACAACTTAAGTGCAACCAAACTAGAACTAAACTTTAACGTTCAGAGAACGTTTTGCTCACGTTTCAACGGACCAACTTAAAACAACCAAATCACAACCAAACCGTAACGTTATAAAAACGTTGTTAAAACGTTTTAAATGACGCAACCTAACTGCAACCTAGGTGCAACGTTGCGGAAACGTTCTGTGTTTGCTGGGCAGCATGTGCCGGTATGTGCCATCATGTGCCGAGGTGTGCCAAGGTGTGCCATCATGTGCCAGTATGTGCCGAGATGTGCCATCACGTTCCAGGATGTCCCGATGTGTGCCAGCATGTGCCAGCATGTGCCAGCATGTGCCAGCATGTGCCAGCATGTGCCGGTATGTGCCATCATGTGCCGAGGTGTGCCAAGGTGTGCCATCATGTGCCAGTATGTGCCGAGATGTGCCATCACGTTCCAGGATGTCCCGATGTGTGCCAACATGTGCCAGCATGTGCCGGTATGTGCCATCATGTGCCGAGGTGTGCCATCATGTGCCAGTATGTGCCATCATGTGCCAGTATGTGCCGAGATGTGCCATCACGTTCCAGGATGTGCCAGTATGTGCCGAGATGTGCCATCACGTTCCAGGATGTCCT
This sequence comes from Ophiura sarsii, assembly GCA_035610835.1. Taxonomy (NCBI): domain Eukaryota; kingdom Metazoa; phylum Echinodermata; class Ophiuroidea; order Amphilepidida; family Ophiuridae; genus Ophiura; species Ophiura sarsii. Next base: position 16,406,765 of record CM069458.1, on the reverse strand, counting down.
GATGTGTGCCAGCATGTGCCAGCATGTGCCAGCATGTGCCGGTATGTGCCATCATGTGCCGAGGTGTGCCAAGGTGTGCCATCATGTGCCAGTATGTGCCGAGATGTGCCATCACGTTCCAGGATGTCCCGATGTGTGCCAGCATGTGCCAGCATGTGCCGGTATGTACTGGTATGTGCCAGCATGTGCCATCATGTGCCAGCATGTGCGGGTATGTGCCATCATGTGCCGAGATGTGCCATCACGTTCCAGGATGTCCCGATGTGTGCCAGCATGTGCCAGCATGTGCCGGTATGTGCCATCATGTGCCGAGGTGTGCCGAGGTGTGCCAAGGTGTGCCATCATGTGCCAGTATGTGCAAGCATGTGCCGGTATGTGCCATCATGTGCCGAGGTGTGCCAAGGTGTGCCATCATGTGCCAGTATGTGCCGAGATGTGCCATCACGTTCCAGGATGTCCCGATGTGTGCCAGCATGTGCCAGCATGTGCCGGTATGTGCCATCATGTGCCGAGGTGTGCCAAGGTGTGCCATCATGTGCCAGTATGTGCCGAGATGTGCCATCACGTTCCAGGATGTCCCGATGTGTGCCAGCATGTGCCAGCATGTGCCGGTATGTACTGGTATGTGCCAGTATGTGCCAGCATGTGCCAGCATGTGCCAGCATGTGCCGGTATGTGCCATCATGTGCCGAGGTGTGCCATCATGTGCCAGTATGTGCCATCATGTGCCAGTATGTGCCGAGATGTGCCATCACGTTCCAGGATGTGCCAGTATGTGCCGAGATGTGCCATCACGTTCCAGGATGTCCCGATGTGTGCCAGCATGTGCCAGCATGTGCCTGCATGTGCCAGCATTTGCCAGCATGTGCCGGTATGTGCCATCATGTGCCGAGGTGTGCCAAGGTGTGCCATCATGTGCCAGTATGTGCCGAGATGTGCCATCATGTTCCAGGATGTCCCGATGTGTGCCAGCATGTGCCAGCATGTGCCGGTATGTGCCATCATGTGCCGAGGTGTGCTGAGGTGTGCCATCATGTGCCAGCATGTGCCATCATGTGCCAGTATGTGCCGAGATGTCCCGATGTGTGCCAACATGTGCCAGCATGTGCCGGTATGTACTGGTATGTGCCATTGGATTTTGTAACATTATACACCCTGTGGCTCTAATGTCTCGACCGTTGATGATTATATAGATGTTTTTCCACCATTTCGTCGATTTGCTGTCCAGCAGTCGTCTCATAGTAAAAGTTTTTGAAGTCGATAGGTTTTAAGAAAATATGCGCGAAGCGCAGAAAAAAATGGCATTTACACTCCAAAATAGCCTCTAAAATCACTCCAATCACCACCATCTTTATAGTTTAAACAAATTTACACAACCCCCCCTGTTCAAGAATAAAAAGTTACATAACCCCCCCCCCCTATTTCAACATATGAAAGTTACATGACCCCCCTATAGTTTACCCAACCCCCCCTCCACCATAAATGATGAACGGTCCCTAGGGTCTAGACTGCTTGTTCAGAGCACATTATTATTATGTATATCCAGGTAATTACTAGATACATTACCCCGAAGCTGTTTGTGCAGGATCACCAACTACCCGGCAGACTAATTGAGCAGACTAAATGTATCCCTCAGGGTGCATGGTTCCATACAGGGTAACGATCCAAATGTATCCCTCAAAGGGTGCATGGTTCCATAACAGGCTCACGGTCTAAATATATCCCTCAAAGGGTGCATAATTCTATAACAGGCCCATGGTATAAATGTATCCTTCAAAGGGTGAATTGTTCAAAAACAGGCCAACAGTCTAAATGTATCCCTCAATGGGTGCATGGTTTCATAACAGACCCACGGTCTAAATGTACCCTCTTATTCCATACAGGCCCATGTGTCTAAATGTGCCGTCGATGCTTTCAAAAGGTGAATAGTTCAATAACACGCCCACGGTCTAAATGTATTCCTCAGAGGGTGCATTATTCTGTAACAAGCCCATGGTCTAAATTTATCCCTCAAAGGGTGTATGGTTCCATTACAGGCTCACGGTCTCAATGTATCCCTCAAAGGGTGCATAATTCCATAACAGGCCCACGGTCTAAATGTATCCTTCAAAGGGTGAATAGTTCAATAACAGGCCCACGGTCTAAATGTATTCCTTAGGAAGATGCATGGTTTCATAACAGGCCCACAGTCTAAATGTATCCCTCAAAGGGTGCATGGTTCCATACAGGGTAACGGTTCAAATATATCCCTCAAAGGGTGCATGGCTCCATAACAGGCTCACGGTCTAAATGTATCCCTCAAAGGGTGCATAATTCTATAACAGGCCGATGGTCTAAATCAGGCTTTCTCAACTAGATTTACTGATGCGCCACATTTTAGTAACTAACTTATTGACGCTCCACTTGGTCATATTTTTTAGAATTTACAATGACAAAATTCCCGTCATAAATATTACTCTTTTGAGGGCACATCACATGCGCGCACAGCGCGCAAAAAATTGCTGTCTTTATACATCTGACCGTCATAGGCTTATGAAATCTGGCTATATCATGATATGACTATTTTTTAAAACAAATTTTAACCACTCTCGCGCCACTTAGGATGCCTTGATGCGCCACAAGTGGCGCGCGCGCCACCATTTGAGAATGCCTGGTCTAAATGTATCCTTCAAAGGGTGAATAGTTCAAAAACAGGCCCACAGTCTAAATGTATCCCTCAAAGGGTGCATGGTTTCATAACAGGCCCACGGTCTAAATGTACCCTCTTATTCCATACATGCCCATGTGTCTAAATGTGCCGTCGATGCTTTCAAAAGGTGAATAGTTCAATAACAGGCCCACGGTCTAAATGTATTCCTCAGAGGGTGCATTATTCTGTAACAGACCCACGGTCTAAATGTATCCGTCAAAGGGTGTATGTTTCCATAACAGGCTCACGGTCTAAATGTAACCTCAGGAAGATGCATGGTTCCATAACAGGCCCACGGTCTAAATGTATCCCTCAAAGGGTGCATGGTTCCATACAGGCTCACGGTCTAAATGTATCTCTCAAAGGTTGCATGGCTCCATAACAGGCTCACGGTCTAAATGTATCCCTCAAAGGGTGCATAATTCTATAACAGGCCCATGGTCTAACTGTATCCTTAAAGGGTGAATAGTTCAAAAACAGGCCCACGGTCTAAATGTATTCCTCAAAGGGTGTATTATTCCATCACAGGCCCACGATCTAAACGTATCCCTCAAAGGGTGCATAATTCTATAACAGGCCCACGGTCTAAATGTATCCTTAAGGGTGCACTTTTCCAGGGGACGCCCTCAATCCTCGGGAAAAATGGAAGCAGATTTTCTTGTAGATTTGCTTTTCTGATCATAAATCATAAACATATTCCAAGTTACAGAGCGATACGATTCCTAATAACCTTAAAGTCATGGTTTTAGAGCAGTGGTTCCCAACCTTTTTCTGGTGGTGACCCCATTTCAGAAACCAGCATCAGAGCGCGACCCCTCACAGAACTAAGTCCCCAGTGGCGGCACCAGCATAATAAATTGGGGGGGGGGGGGGGGGGCGGGCAAGAAACTATTTAGGTGGGGGCAAGAATTGAAAAATGCGCGCAATTCGTTTTGCCATTTTACGCTAAAACTGTCAAATTTGGTCTAATTTGGTAAGCAAATTGCAACATTTGGTCTCATTATAGTTATACCTAATATGGTGATAAAATGTGCGCGCAGCGCGCCAAAATTTGATATTTTATCCTACAATGGTCGAATTTGGTCGAATTTTAACCTGTTTGAAATGTGCTACCATGATGTTTGCTATATAACTATACAGTACAGTACACTAAAAAGTGCAGTACAAAAACATAACGTTTTATTTTTGTTAAATTAGGCTAGTCCGCGACCCCACAAAAAGTGCGTCGCGACCCCAACTGGGGTCGCGCCCCATAGGTTGGGAACCACTGTTTTAGAGTGAATTTAAAATTTGTACCGGAGCGGTACAATCTATTTTCAAACCATGATTTTGAAGTAATTAGGAATCGTATCGATCTGTAAACTTGGAAGATGTTTATTATTTATGATCAAAAATGCAAATCTGCAAGAAAATCTGCTTTCATAGTAAAAATTATTGATAGAGGGCGCTACTTGGAAAAGATCACATACTATGCCTTTAAGATCGACGGTGTTTAAAACTAGAATCGGAAAGTATGCATCACAAAATCCTCAATTGAAAAGACTTGACAGTAATATAATTGCGTAAATGCCTATGATTTTTGATTAATTATGATTTAATAATGGGACATCACCTACATGCATCCTGCCTATAAACTGTGAATATCATCTAGATAAATTTGAGTGTTCTTTCAAATTTGTGCTTTTTACTGGAAACATTGGCGATTACGGCGACATTTTCAAGCTCGTAACTCCATGGGCGTATTTTGGAAAATCGGGCAGGCTCACCTACCTATTTGTTTCACCTTTTGGTGAGAAAATGTGATCATCTGAAAGAAAAAATCACTCTACAAGGTCCAATTTCGCAATTTAGTGGTCTAAAATAGAGTTTTATATCAGTGTTTTGTACATATCCCTATGGAGCTCTATTTAGTGGTGTGACCCCTTCAAAGGGTGAATTGTTCAAAAACAGGCCCACGGTCTAAATGTATCCCTCAAAGGGTGCATGGTTCCATAACAGGCCCACGGTCTAAATGTACCCCTCTTATTCCATAACAGGCCCATGGTCTAAATGTGCCGTCGATGCCTTCAAAGGGCGAATAGTTCAATAACAGGCCCACGGTCTTAATGTATTCCTCAGAGGGTGCATTATTCTGTAACAAGCCCACGGTCTAAATGTATCCCTCAAAGGGTGTACGGGTTCCATAACAGGCGCACGGTCTAAATGTAATCCCTCAAAGGGTGCATAATTCCATAACAGGCCCACGGTCTAAATATTTCCTTCAAAGGGTGAATAGTTCAATAACAGGTCTACGGTCTAAATGTATTCCTCAGGGGATGCATGGTTCCATAACAGGCCCACGGTCTAAATGTATCCCTCAAAGGGTGCATGGTTCCATACAGGCTCACGGTCTAAATGTATCCAATTGCGCACCATAAGCAACAATGAAGGGGTTCTTTACTTCAGCAGCATTAAGAACAGGTTTTCCAATTTGAAAATGTAAGGTAATTTTTCAAAAACCAACAGAATAACCGATACGAAAAAAGGTGTAATAAGCCCTGGTTCAACAACTCCCCCATACCTTAAGTACAGTAACAAAGCGTTGTTGATTTGAGATAAACCCACTGTTCATATGCAAATTACTAGGATAGCGAACCTTATTTGGAAACCGCAAAATTGTAAACAAACAAAAATGTTCGCACAAATTTGTTCATTTTTTCGGCGTATAAATGCATTTCGCCATGAAATCCTTAAAGTTAGCAAATAGCTTTATATACCGAAATGTAGCTATACCCCTGAGGAAAATATTCTTGGCGAGGGCCATATGTAAAGGTTCACTTCTAAAGCCACAATTTTAGCCGAACCGTCGCTACCTCAGCGCAAGAGAATCGCAATTTTTGCATCATCGCGGCGAAACGTGTTCGCTTTGATCTCCAGGACCGTACCACTATTGAAACGGAGGGGTGTGTTTTGATTTTATACAAATATTCTATAAACATGTATCAAAATGTGTTGTGTAAATTAAACGCATTCTTGATTTAATTTTTCTCCGAATGTTAAAGGTGGTGTGTGAATAAAATGCTATTTACAAAATATTTTTAATTTCACAATTACTTGCGAAATAATTTGTCTTCTCTCATGTTTACCTTTTGTAACCCAGCCCATTCTGAAGTTCGATCGCCCATTTACGGGGAACGGACGATGTCCAAATAAGGGCCTAATTATAATAAACGTAAACTTTTTTTTCTCGATTTTTAAAGAGCAGCTATTTTTTTAATGTCAAATTAAGCCTATTAAAACAAGTTTTGTACTTGTTTTCATTAATTATCCAAACCGATATTCACATTTGAATGATGTAAATATGTTTGGTCGTTGTTGAACGGGGTTCAACAAGGTCTTCGTCGTTGTTTATCTTGAATCGACAACGGTAAGACGGGTTTATTTTGCTCGGGCAGCTAAAGCTGCCCTCGCAAAATAAACCCGTCTTACCGTTGTCGATTCAAGATAAACAACTCCGAAACCTTATTGAACCCCTAATTTAACAATGAGTGTGCCACCAAAAGAAGGGAGTACTATAATAGAGTGAAGAACACTCTCAAGAAAATATCAAGTACGAATGTCGCTTTAAATTGTGTTAAATTATAATTTAAAAAGTACACAAAAGGTATCAAGAAAGTTAAGAAACAATATTTTGATGATGTTCACACCAAGCTCAGGTTGCTCAATCTACTGACCCAAAATAATACTGGAATATGATCAACAACTCTTGTAAATCTACGAGAGAAAAAAAAATTCTCCTGATATATTATTTTAACATTTCAAAGATTTAAGCTCTGACTCGCAAAGTAGATCACTCTATCAGCAATGATATTAATATCAATATATCACGCAATGAAGTGACTGACGCTATCAAGAAATTGAAAAATGGTAAATCAAGTGGTCCTGATGATATCTTAAACGAATTCCTTAAGAATAGTTCGACCCAGGCTATTGATGTTTTAATGAACTTGATCAATGTAATCTTTAGAAACGGGTATCGTTCCTAAAATCTGGTGTATTGGTAGCATCACACCAATATATATACAAAAACAAAGGATCCACTGAGGATCCAAGTAATTATTTAAGTTGTGTTGGTAAATTGTTTACTGCTATTATTAATACAAGATTTACAAACTATCTTGATGAAAGAGGCATCTTAGGTGACGAACAAGCTGGTTTTAGGGCTAATTACTCTACAACTGATCATATTTTGTGTTACATAATCTTATTGATATCTACCTGAGTAAAAAGAAAAAAACTTTACTGTGCATTTTTTGTTGATTATAAAAAAGCGTTCGACTTAATTAATAGCTCTGCTCTATGGGCAAAAATTATTTCAAATGGCATTAACGGTAAAATTATCAAAGTTGTTTATATTATATATGACAATGCAAAATCATGTGTCAAGCTCAATGGTCATACTTCTGAGCTTGTTGATTGAAACATTTGTGTTCAACAAGGTGAAAATCTTTCTCCTCTATTGTTTGCTATCTTTTTGAACGATCTTGAATTACTTCTCAGCAAACATTACGAAGGTCTGGAAGACATCAAAAACTACATTAATGATTACCTGAGCGATGATGACACTGACATTTTCCTCAGACTTTATATCCTCCTATATGCTGATGACACCATTCTTTTATCTGAAAGACCAGACGTAAACATTATTTCAAATTTGGTGATAACGAGTCGACTTAGATATCACTGATGATTACACAATATCTGGGTATCATATTCAATTACAATGGCAATTAGTAAGCAGATTTCCCAAGCCAGAGGTGCAATGTTCAGCCTTATTGCTAAAGTAGCCAAACTTTTTTTTTAAAATCTTTATTTCACAGTGTCCTCATATGTTCAATACAAAGTATAATATAGATCACATTTCTTCATAATATTATTTATACAGCCGACAATGAGCATTAAATAAATATTATTTTTACACGGTCCTTTGCTGATGTACAGCGTGTCCCAAAAAACTGGGTCCAAAATCTGCAGAGCTTGTAACTTAAAAAGGTGAAAACGTAGCTGCTCCATATTTGAGGATATTGAGGTACATATACCTGACCTTAATTGGTTAAAATGTGAGACTAATCAAATGGCAGCTTTTTGAAATACAAAGCTTTCAACAGAGCGTGATTAGAACCCGGTTTTTCCAATTTAGCAATAAACCACATTATGCCTTGCATTTGCGTTGTGTGCAAGTTTTCCCAACATCATGTGCATGGTGTTTATTCGCCGAAATATCTTATGTTTGGTAGAAAAGGGTTAAATTATAGGTATTTTGGATCAATATTCAACATTATAAATACCCATTGCAGTAACCTTGTCGTTGAATATATACAAAAACAGAGCAACTGTTACCCTGATACCATGCCTGCAAATAGCACCCGCCCACCTGCCCATAGCGGGTACATTTTGTGTCGGGAAAAAGTACCCCGGCAACCGACTGGCGGGTAAACAATTTCAAACTAACGGTGCAAGTATGAGAGTTACACTGGCTGGTGGAATTTCTGTCGGGCAGGTAGTTTTGTGAGTTACCTGCCCGATCCCGACTGGCTGGTTGAACAAAATCTGAAGTTCCAGCCCTTCCTCTAATTCCTTTGATGAGATGACTGACTTAACGGCTGGTTTCCAATTTCGAAGAAATGGTTCTTGAACTTCTTCAAAGATGGCAGTGTCTCAGAAGGTTATTTATTGATTTTTCTAACAAAAATCATAGATATTTACACTTTTTATCCCCCTTATGACGAAGATTTTCCTGAGTAAGTCATTGTTATCAAGTCAAAGGCAAAACTTTGATGACGTCAGTACGATGCTCAAATGCAACGCATGGACGGTTTATGGGCAAAATCGGAAAAAACGGGTTCTGACCACGCTGTATGCAAAGCTTTGTATTTCTAAAACCTTACATCCGATTGGTCTTATAATTTCACCAAATAATGTCAGATATATTTTACTTTTATATTCTTAAACATGAAGCATCTATGTTTCCCATATTTTAAGTTATAAGCTCTGAAAGTTTTGGACCCAGTTTTTTGGGACACGCTGTATATACTACACTTCCATAATAATGAGGGAATTCCATTTTTTTTATTTTGTTAAAACTCGCAATTAATGTTCCCGTTTTTTTATGGCGATATATTTTTCAAGTGAGAAGGACCGCTTTGCCTCCTCCCGGAACAAAGCGATAAATGGTAGCCCCTCTTTCATTTTGATCTTGTATATTATATAAATGCGACATAGTAGAAAAATTACATTTAAAGCACTCATGTTATGGTTGGCTAGCCCAATTAGTTGAATCTGTCTATCCATAATGATGGTGATATTTGCTTTTTATTTATCCATTTCATAACATTTTCCCATAGTTTTAATATGGTCGGGCATTCACAAAACAGGTGTAGTATGGTTTCTTCTGTTTCTTTACAAAAAAGTGCATAAATTTGAGTCTTTCCGCCCCATTTTTTTTCAAAAAAGAGTTAACGCCTAAAATTCTATGAGTTAGACGAAATTGGAACCATCTTCAATTTTGTATCTACGGTACATTTGAATGGTAATGGTATGGTATTTGTTTACCCCTTTATATTACATGTGAACTTTTCGACAAATTGGTATTGCCTATTTTACTCTATTAATAGTGAAGTTGGTGGATTTGATAACTTAAACCAAATCGATGTCTTTTACAGAAAATTCCTTAACAATTACTAAAAGTCAATAAGTATACTATCAATTGTTCTGTATGTGGTGAAGTGGGTAAATGTTGTTCAAAATAATACCGTTTCAAAAAGTGAATGATTAACTTTGGGCAAATATCATCTCTGGCAATGAAAATAAATTAACTCACCGCATATATAATCTCATTAAATGTACCGGATATATGCATGATGACAATGACAATACTTTCAAGTCCAAGTGGTTAACCAGAATCCAAGATATCTTGAACACAAGTGGTTTAAGTGATATTTGGATTAATCAAAGTGATATGCTAAATCAGGGACTTTCTATAGAAAGTCCCTGGCTAAATACAAAACGACTGAACAATATTATTAGTTCTAGATTAAATGATATTGATAGACAAAACTGGCAACTTGATGTATCTAACAATAGCCAAAGTATTTTATATATGATAATTAATACAGAGTTTCAGTTTGAACCTTAGTAGTATTAATATTATTAGACACTAACGATAGAATTAGTCTTTGTAAATTTAGATGTAGAAACCATAAATTTGGTACAAGTTTAGCTGATGATAATACTGTCTTCATACTTCAGAAAGTTTCTGAAGTATGAAGACAGGAATTTTGTCCTAGTATCGTTATTGAAAAAGTCACATCAGGTAATGAAATTCATCACCAATAATAAACCGTCCAAACACTTCTAACTTCCTGGAGCTAAAAAAACTTGCTCACTTTGTAAGAAATATTATGCTCACGTTTGTGTAACTAGCTTTTCTAAGTTCCTGTTCTTGTAACATACATTCTGTTTTATCCATCGTATTTTTGTTATGATGTTATTGTTGTATCTCTGTTACCTTGATGGGGTCTAACTAGATTAATAAAAAAACACAAAAAACACACAAAACTAAAATCTAACATGTCACTTTAAAAAAGACAACGCGGTTAATTAATATTCATAGGCAAATCGAATTTTTCACTTTTCTTTCCTAATTTTCCCCCTTCATTTAACTATTTATATCCTTTTTCTGTTCATGCTCTAAACATTTTTAAACAAAAGTAGATGAATAAATTCATGAATGAATATATAAATATAAATAATTAAATTAATTAATAAATAATTAATTAAATTAATAAATGGATAGGTGAATAAAGGAAAATAAATAAATAAACACCCATCGTTGACGTTATAGTCATTCAATACTAAACCCACCGTCTGCCCCTTGAAGTCTTCGTGACCTTTGCGTTGCATATGATGTGATCGCTTTGATCTTTTATGGTAAACTGTGCTCTATGGGGGTATGTTTTTCTTTGAATTATTTATTGTGATTTGTTGTAAAGTAGCAACTCCGTGTTAACACTTTCCATGCGGCAGGCGTCTGCAGACGATATTCCAAAATGTCTCAAACTGTTTTAAAAATGTCAAATTGTTAAATTTCATACCATATTTGGAATCACCATGTGAAATGCATTGAAATATTATAAGTACAAACATGCCTCGTATTGGTTCAGTAATCCTTAAGATAGACTTTGAAAATTGGGAAAGGTTTCTGAAAATCTGTTTTTTATATGGTTAAACAAATAGCCGCGTGGAAAGTGTTAATCTGCAGCAATTAAAGTAGATGGTAAATAATGGCGAATTTCGAAATAATTTAAATATATATAGCAAAACGTATTTTGTCCCCTTACTTTGTCTACCATAAAAATGGAATTATTTGAAAACTGAAACCGGATTTTTTTTCAAAGGATCCCACATGTGATAGATTGAAAAACCGTGAAATTTTACAAAAATAGAACCATTTTGAAACCAATCTGGCTGTATGTCGCGCGTTCGGATACATCTAAATGCGCTTATTATTTAATTATCTTTGAAATAAGGTAATAAAGACGGGATTTAGTTAAAACTGAACTGAGCGAATATTCATTTTAAAGGAGCCCACGTCGTGTGACAGGGTTGGAAAGTTGAAAATCGTGATTTTAAAAAGAAATAGACCCACTTTGAAACCCATGTTTTGGATACATCCAGTGAATATCTATAGAGTTGCTTATTATAATTGGCTATGTATGTAACATAATACAAATTTGTACTTTTCTTAATAAGACTCATATGCTACCGACATCATATTCCGCCCGCAGTGGCGTAACTATACTTTTTCATTGGGGGGGGGGGGGGGGGGGGGCAATAAGGGGCAGTGACTTGAAATGTGGGGGGGGGGGGGGGGCTCTCCATTCCACACCAACACCGATTGATTTCATTTTGGGGGCAAGCGGGGGGGGGGGGGGGCACTAGGGTTCCAAGTGGGTCAGCCCCCCACCCGCCCCGCTGGTTACGCCACTGTATTACTGCATGGTTCTTGCTTTGCTTTCCACGTGTCTCACTATACAAACATTGCCATAAATCGGTATGACTACTCTTTCTTAATCCGTACCAAACCCTTTCCACAGTTTAACACCCTTCCATGTCTTATAATACTGCTCATCGGCAACAAAAACACCAGCCATTACCCCTTCTACGGTTAATATTCATTTGATTGCCCCCTTTTCTTTTTAAAGGAATTTTTGTTGGAGGTGTGTTTAAAACACATGGCCGTATAGCTATTTTTCGCACCCGCACAACAACATATTGTCATCCGGTATGCAAACCTCGCCTCGTGCTTTAACTGCAAGAAAGTTGTGAAACACGACGTTGATGTGAAGCACGTATTTCCGATCCTTGGGGCATATACGTATCCCTATGCAAAATGATTGCTGAATTATGTTTGACTCCTTAAAGGGGCACGGAGAGATTGGCGATAAAAAATGAAACTATTTAAAAAATAAAACGTTTCAATAGATAAGGTATAGGCCTAATAGAACCCAGAAACGTAACATTTCGTGGGGAAAAGGTTAAAGTGATGGCGCTAGATTGACATTCTAGCGAAGCCATATGTGCCGAATTCTGTAGTTAATTTCGATGTGATCTACATCGAAATCAACAAATTGTGAAATATTACGTGATATACTGTGATTTATGAAGGTAAACGGTTTCAGATGGTAGTTGTATATGCCATTTAATAAACTGATTTCCAGGAACATTTAAAGATGCCCCTTTAAAGAGGCCGGGTGGGATGGGTACGTGGTTCCATATTTTCGGGCCTGATTAGACAGTGACGCGCAAAACTAGGTGTCATTCGATGTGAGTTGGTTGTACCATGGACTTATGGTTGTACACACAAAAGGGTGTCATTTTATTATTATATCCGCAAGAAAACAAGGAGATCGATCTGTAAAATCCTCATTTATAGCCATTCATATTATTGAGCATCCTGTATTTTGTCACGCTAAGTATCATTCAGTGAGATTCAGATTATATATACACTGAAGCATTCCAAAATGGGTTCATTCAATAACAGGTTATTACAAAAGGGGGTCATACGTTGAGGATAGATCGAATTGGGGGTCCCTGGATATTATAAAGGGGGTCAACCGGTGATGGCATCTTCAAAAAGTGGGCCATAGATCCTTCTATCGATCAAGTTAAAATGGATCAGGATAAGACTCAATTGTCCTAAACTGTCTTTGGTTGAAGCATAAATACTGGAAAGTAGTTCACTGAAAGCCAAACCTGAGTCAAGGTGACTAACAAAAGTGAGTCCAGAACGATGTCTAAATTGACTCGCCCTGACTCATCCTAGTGGGTCCGTATAAGTATAGGCAATATGAGTCATGGTCACCAATCCAAATGAGTCCAGGCTTGACTCGGTAAGATGAGAGTCGTACGATGTCTAAATTGACCCAGAAATAGAAGGATTAAATAGTTGGGTCAGTCATTTGTCTCATCCTAAAGAGATGAATCATTTGACTCATCGTAAAGGATGAAAAATATAGGAGAGAGCTCATGGTGACTAACAAATGGTGATTAACAAAGACGAGTCCAGCCTCAACTCATATTATTCATGAAGTAATGAATTTATGAACAATCACTGCCATAAGTAGTGACGTCTTCAAATATTTTAGTTAGTCATATGCCTATATACTATCATAAATACATTTTTCCATGGTGTTATATAAGTAATCTAGATGAGTCACATCTGGTTGTCATTGTTGCTTGACTCATATTGATGAGTCCATGTGACTCACTTTGACTAAGTGACTCACTTAGTCTAGACTAAGTGACTCACTTAGTCTAGCCAAAGGGATATTGACTAGACTAAGTGAGTCAAAGGGAGTCACATGGACTCATCAATAATTTGAGTCAATGTGACTCACTTTGACTCACTTAGTCTAGTCAATATCCATATGACTAACCAAGATGAGTCATGTGATACAGATTGACTAATATAGATGAGTAACAGTGAGTCACATCTGGTTGGCATTGTTGCTGAGTCCAGGTGACCCATTTGAGTTAGTCAATGTCACCAGACCCGGTCGGATGAGTCAGTTGACTCGGATTTGGTTTTCTGTGTTATGTTGTGTAGACTATGGACGGACAAGCTCTATTGCTCTATCTGAGTCTATATTTTTATTCAAGTAACGTCCGCTGGTTACTTTAAATAAAGTAAATAAAATTGGCAGCAGTGCAGGTATGTTTTGACAGTGAACGTAACAATTCTATGGAGACCTGTGCGTCGCATTGAATACGCATTAAGTGCGCCTTTGGGATGAATGTTAACATGCTTAGCTTGACATTTAATCGGGGGCATTTTTAGGCCAAGGTAAAAGATAAAACAGTTGATCGTCTGACACTTTAAAAAATGTAATAAGGGAGGTCTATTTATTTATAATCACCAAGGTTACTGCCAGGAATCAAATATTTATCATTTTTTCAGGAATAAAAATAACCCTTCCTTTTGCAGTTACACCGTATAATTGTTTCAGTAATCGCAGTATAAGCGCAAATAATTCAGTGGTACGTTACGTGGGAATTATTTTTAGAAAACAATACAATAAACAAGATTTCCATAACGAACAAGCGAAAGGACTACTACTAAATCTTGCATATGGTTTGATACGTCAGTAGCACGTGTACCTACATAGTATGACATAAAGCTATTTACTCTGACAAGACTTACATAAGGCAATTCTTACCAACTGATTGAAGATATGGGAACTGCATTTTGTATACAAAATAACTGAAACCACTTGTCAGTATTTAAGAAGAAGAAGAAATACTGTAACAGCTTGCAACTAATATATTTGAACTTGTGATCTGAACCAAGATGACTCGGGTTAATACTAAAGCCATGCTGATGTGTCTGACAATAACGCTTATGCAATCAAGGTTTTCCAAGGAGACAGGAGACGAACAAGGTACGTGTGTGTGGTTTCATTATTTGTGACTTACCATTTTTGGTAGGGTAACTTATTATTTTGTGAAATAAAAGATTGGGCTTAGCAGTGGTTTTGTAACTTGATCTAAATTTAATAATGTTATCGCATATAGTACTCTTGACTCCACAAATGTTGTTGTTTGGCGTAAAAGTGCAGAGAGTATTGATTAGTGTAGCATGTCTCTGGAAGCTATGGGTCTTAGGTGGGCTTAGAACTGGAATCGGTCACAAACTGATTTCACCTCGAACGTCCCGTTCGCGTCTGCCAACATCAGCGACCGATATCAGTTATGGGGTCTTAATGCAGATGGCGTATCGGTCTTTTTCAGGCCGGGGATGGGGTGGGGGGGGGGGGGGGGATTTTTTCCCCGGTGAACACCAGTTCGACCCTATTATATAGTATTAAAGGGGCATTAAGAGATGTGGTGGAGGCAGCGCCCTCAATTACAAAAATATAAGGATTAAGAAAAATTAGCCCAACGTCGATTCAAAAATGCTGGTGGTAGAGCCGCAACCAGCATTTTACATGGTTAAGGGTGGTATTCCAACATATTTAAAACATTGTTTTAATCAAGTTTTACTGTGTTTTTTTTAGTAGAAACAACAATAATGGCAATTTTCAATGTTCATCTTGAATTATGAAGTAAATTAATTAAAATTTAAAAAAATCAACATGACATTGTGTCCCTTTAAGTAAAAGAATTGCGCAGCTGGGTTGTTTATTCCAGCGAATGACGTTGCATCCTAAATTGATGCTCGCACAGAGCGCGGAATTTTAACAACATATCTACACGAATCTGGCCATTCAAGATTAGAAATGTTGCCCCCCTGAAAAAATCCTAGCTACTCCACTGCCTGTTACCATGGCAACAGGTGGTTGCTGAATTTGTTAATACCATATCTTTACATAACTACTACATGTCTTTCAACTCCCAAACTTTAGGCAAAATCCAAGAGATGGCGAGTCCAAAAGTTTGTCAACCTAGAAAAAAAGTCACTCTGTTTAATGCCTAAGGCACAATCCAAAATATGTTTTTATAGCCTCGGAAAGTTACTGATGTTAAAGTTCTTATTATATTAACAATAGTTTTTTTTCCGGGAAGATATCGAAACCACTGGGGTTGTTTACAATTTGCTGGCATCGTCATGTAGATTTATATTATTAAGAGCATGAAAGTACTTTCATGTTAACACTTTCCACGCGGCTATTAGTTTTACTGTAAACAAAACAGACTTTTCAAAAACCTTTCCCAATTTTCAAAGTCTATCTCAAGGATTACTGAACCAATACTAGGCATGTTTGTACTTATGTCAATGCATTTCTCATAGTGATTCCAAATATGGCGATGAAATTCAATAATGTTGAAATTTTTGAAACATTTTGTGACATTTTGGAATGTCGTCTGCAGCCGCCTGCCGCGTGGAAAGTGTTAAGAGCATAGTTATGTTGTTCAAGGCAAGCTGCGCAAGTATGAGACGATCATGTCGAACAGCACGCATCCTCTGGACACTTGGTGTTTCTGAACTTGTCTATGTATAGCAGGTCATTATTTCTGACATTTTATTCTATAATGATTCCAAAATATTTATTTAGTTTGATTTTGAGAATATCATTTCATGCGATGCTCTAGTATTTACATACGAGCTCTTCTGTGCTGTAGCCTAACGTTCTCTTTGAGTCATAATCACAGAAAAGTCTACAGATTTGAAATGCTTAGTTAGACGCTGTAAGTAAAATTATTAATGTATTTTGTGCTTCAAAACCCACGCTTAAATTGAAAGCTTTAATCGATTCTGTCCCTCAAAACAAACGCATCGATTAGTGAACTTTTCTGATTACTTAACTAATTTGTTTTTAACATTTTAAAGTTTAGTGCTTCAAAATACTTCTTTAATATACCGGTATTCTAAACCTTAACCATAACTGAATCTCATTTAGTTTATGACTTAAATATGAAGTTTTTGTGATCGCCTATTTCTTCTATATTTATTTATTCATTTATTTAAATTCAGAGGTAGAGGTATAGACTATAGACCTTCCGGAATATATCGCTACTCTGGAGTTTCATGGACAATCCCATACGGTCAATTTGTCCAATCATCTATTCGCCTGATGATTGGACAAAATGACCGTATGGGATTGTCCATGAAACTCAAGAGTAGCGATATATTCCGGAAGGTTTTTACAGGGTGGCTCAAAAAAACACCGTGCACGTGTTTACCCCCGGTGTTTACCCAACTTCTAGAATTTGGTGTAACAATTGTATACATATTGATAGACTCAACGCTTAGCTTTCAAATGCCGTTTATCTCATTTGATTTGGTTTGTCAATCTTGAGATATGACCAAATTACTACATGTAGGCCTAAAGCCACCTAAAATCGACGTTGTGCCACTTTACAGTTTGCAATGAATAAAAAGGGTTATCTCCGGGCTGAGACGATTATAACTAAATCGTCTCAGCTCCGGAGAGGAAGGGAAGGGGAGGGGAGGGGGGAGGTTACCACCCCTAAAAAGATCCAATCCGAAATGCAGAGTATGCTTATTTGGGTAGCATGGTATAGCTAGGTTCCCTCTATCCATAATTCATACATACCAAAACAAGAACATCCTACGCATGACGTCACCAAAATAGCCGACCTCAAAATCCCGCCGTATTCGCTGGACAGTGAAATAGGCCAAAATAGAAATCTTCGCCAAAAAAGTTCCAAATATCGCAATTTCACCCGGTTTTTTGCTTATAAGTGAGGGAAATGGTGTTTCAAACATAGGCCTATGCTACAACATTAGGTTACAAGGCCCGCTTAGCAGCACTTTAAATTGATGCCCTAAAAACCGTCAACAAATTTAAATATTCGATATTCCATCCAAGCTGGTTGCTATATATGACATAATTCTCGTGTGCAACCAACCGGCTGTATTGAGTAGTGTAAAGGTATGAGCGTAGATGTAATTTGCAACATATAATGGAAACTTACCCACGCAGTTAGCCCCGAATTTAAATATATGCACTGGGAATCCTCTCGAAGTATTGATAACAATAGGTTTACCAGAGCGAATTAATAGCGCTTCTAAGCGGGCAATTTATGTCATGATATTCAGGACCATACAATTAAAATATTTTTCAAAACCAAATTCTAGTAGTTCATGGTCAATAAGTTGGGGAAACCCGTGCACGGTTTTTTTAGACACCCTGTACCTCTGAATTTTTATAAGCTCTGCCGTTCAAAGGCTAGACTAACCAGAAACGGTAGTCAATATGTATTTATTTATTTATTTATTTACTTATTTACTTATTTACTTATTTACTTATTTACTTATTTACTTATTTACTTATTTACTTATTTACTTATTTACTTATTTACTTATTTACTTATTTACTTATTTACTTATTTACCTATTTACCTATTTACCTATTTACCTATTTACCTATTTACCTACTTACCTACTTACCTACTTACCTACTTACCTACTTACCTACTTACCTACTTACCTACTTACCTACTTACCTACTTACCTACTTACCTACTTACCTACTTACCTACTTACCTACCTACCTACCTACCTACCTACCTACCTACCTACCTACCTACCTACCTACATACCTACCTACCTACTTACCTACTTATCTACTTATTTATTAGTATATTTATTTATTTATTTATTCATTTATTTATTCATTCCTTTATTTAATTTATTAATTTATTTATTGGTATGAAAATAGCGAAATTACAATGTTACATACAATGAAGAATCGTAAACATTTTTGACGGCATAATTTTCAATGCTGTCCACGTAAAGTTTTGCATTTTTTATTGATACGTCCTGTAAATTGTTGCAGCTGAATTAAAGAGGTATGATAATGGTATCTTCTATATTTAGTTTTATTACTCAAGATATGAAATATATATCAAAATTATTTCGAAATTCGCCTAATTGATTTACCAATCCACTTTAATTGCTGCATAAATGAATATGGAATTGCTACTTTACAAACAAACCTCTACAATAAATAATTCGAAGAAAAATATACCCATAGAGCACACTTTACCATAAAAGATCAAAGCGATCACATAATATGCAACGCAAAGGTCAAGAAGACTTCAAGGGGCAGACAGTGGGTTTAGTATTGAATGAATATAAAGTCAAAGGTGGGTGTTGACTTAAATGGAATAATATGGGTTCCACTCCATATTTAACTACTTTAATACTCTAACAATGACGTCACAATTTTGATCAGCGAACTATTTATACGGGGTTTTTTTAGTTGTTTTTTTACGTTTCCACATTGCATGGAGCACTCGTGCTTTTATTTTCTTAATCATAACATATTTATAACATAATATTAAGAACATTCATTTTGTTATTGTTGATAAGTTACAAAAATCATGCCTCTCCTATACCATCAAATATCGTTTAACCTTAGCTTAGTGGTTCAATTTTGACCACTTTTGACAATTAATTTGGCGGCCATTTTGTTTTTGAAGTATGTTAACAAAGCAAAAATACTAGATTTGAGTTTCTAGTAGTCTAACACATACATCCCATTGTTAAAACTTTAATCTGATCATACATGTTGGTTTATATATGCCAATATACACTCTTAGAAGGTCAGGATCAAATACATGAGTAGATTTCCGGCTCACTTTGTTTTGATCCTTTAAGGATCATTTTCGGATCGTTTTGATCCGTTTTCGGATCGTTTTGATCCGTTTCCAGATAGATATCAACAAACGGATCAAATTCACCTTGATCAACTTTGATCTGATTTCCGGATCAATTCGATGAAAAAGTTCATTGGTCAATAGGTGACTGACGTCACTCTTTCGCAAACCGATAGACGACAAGCAGACGATCTTTTGAATTCGGTCGCCATTGAAACAAGGGTGAAATACCGCGGTAAGTAAGTCTAATCTGTAAAATGTTACATGATTTTGTCGCTAAAGTAGTTTTATTTTTTATGTTTGAACATGCTCTATTCTTGTGAACAAATTTCTTGTACCTGACCAGTGCCATCAGTACGATTTTCGGTCAAAATGCTCCTCACAAAATGTCACGATCACTGCGATGTACTACGCCTACACGATGTAGTAAGCTTACTGCACTCGATATATAGTCTGCAGTGGGTCTCTTAGAAGGTCAGGATCAAATATGAGACGAAAAGGATCAATTTTGATCCAGAAGCGATATCACATATGAGCTTACCCTTTCCGGATCAAAGTGATCCGACAAGCAGGATCATTATTTTGATCCGTTTCAGTATCATTTGACAGAAATATTTGATCCTATTTCGGATCAAACTTTTTGATCCTGCTTGTCGGATCACTTTGATCCGGAAAGGGTAAGCTCATATGTGATACCGCTTCTGGATCAAAATTGATCCTTTTCGTCTCATATATGATCCTGACCTTCTAAGAGTGTATGGAATTTTACCCATTTTTGGCGGCCATCTTGGATTTAGGTGTACAAAGCAAAAGTTCTGGATATGAGTGTCTAGTGGTCTAATACATACATCCCACTATTAAAACTTTACTTTCACAATTCAATTTGATTGCTATAGGTATGTCATTTTATGAGATTTGACCAGTTATGGCGGCCATTTTGGACGCCATCTTGCATAACCCCTTAGCATTATGAAAATATTTTTGTTAACATCCTGATTATGTCTTAGGATCATAATAGGAAGTAAAAAAAAGTTGGTTTGGGGGAGTCCTGGGGGTGCACACTAACCCTCTGTAGATACCCGACTAATAAGACATTGGGAAAAGTGTCCCATCAGACTGGTAACATGTGTCGGCACGTCAGGGAAATTGAAAATTTCGTACTGGGAAAAAGGTCACATCTGTGATATTGTCATTCCCCAAATTATCATCTAATCAAATTATTTGAGGATTCAGACCACGACGCAGATTCATCGAATCAAATCAAATTGATGATATTAAAGCGTATATAACAACATGTTTAATATTGTAGGCCAAATTTAAAATGCGCGTGTAACCATGCATGATACATCCACGGTTTGCAGTAACTATATAGGGTAAAATGGGGTAAGTGGGACACTTAAGCTTTAATCAGCTCAAAACAAAGATAGTATATAAAATTCAGAGAACTCTTGGGTTTTGATTTAATCTATGGCTCATGATGAAGCTTTTAAACTGTGTCGTGATCAAATACCGTACCCATATTAATTTAAAAATGTGTTAATTGGAAGTGTCCCACTTACCCCATTTTATACCCAACCGGGGGTAACTGGGACAGTGCGTGGGATGCTTGGAATAGGAGTTCTACCTGCAAGTAACCCATTTTCATAGCTATTCACATTGAACGGGGCACCGAAATATTGCATTTAACATAATATTCTGTAAAAAAATAATACAAAATTGTTGTTTTCGTGTTTTTCCAATAGTATGCTCAAATTTCACGATTTTTTCTTGTTTTTAACGCTAATTAAGGCACAAATGTGTTTTTTAGGTGCACAGTGAAATATTTGCCATGAAATAGTTGTTTGTAGTATATAATTTGATATTTAAACCTATTAACAACATAATTTATGTTTAAAATGTTACAAATTTGTTAAAAAAACAAAATCCCAAACCCACTTAGGTCCCACTTACCCCAAACGAAATCCAGTTGGGGTAAGTGGGACCTAAGTAATTAATTAGCTCATTTACATATCAATTTGCAATTTATTTCATTACATTTTTGCGATTTACTTTCATTAGTTACATTTATTTTATCGTAGATAACAAACATATTTTCAATCTTTTATGTTGCTCTCAGAAAACAAATCAAAGATTTAGCAACTGGTGCCCTTAAATTAGTATTATTCAATGAACTTTGACACCCACGTTATGGTTGGTTTCAACCTTCACCATTTTCTGATCCGCCAATGCGTGGTAAACCCAGTTTTGGCATGAAATGAAGGCAAAACGTATGGCGTTGGGGTAAGTGGGACACTCCGTGGTATGTTGCCAGATTTTGTTCTTGATTGAGGCCAAAATATTGCCAATGTCCCACTTACCCCACTGTCCCACTTACCCCATTTTACCCTACAGGTAATAAATTGGCTTCTCTAAAAATATGTACCCGATCTCTAAAAATATTAATTTATAAAGTTGTTAATAAATCTATCTTCTTTAATATGATATTTCACGCTATAGGACTGGGTGATTATTGAGGAATTGACACTCCTAAATGTAAGGTAAATACCGATTTACATTTTCACATTTTTCTTTTCTACACGCGAACTACTTGTCATAGGCCTACTCTCCCCCGTGTTGAAAAGTATAATGTAAAAATAAAATTGTGACTTTACCTTACATTTTGGATTGTAACCTGTTCAATATTCAAACTATCCTAGCGTGCAATATCACATATTAAAAAGACATATTTTTCAACAACTTTATATTTAATATTTTTAGATAGGATTTATATTTTAGAGTTAAAAGCCAGTGTATTACCTGTATATTTACTTTTTTTTTATGACTGTATATATCGGTTTTCCTTTCTGGCCTGTTTCAGGATCAAAGTTATATTGATTTATTCAGGAAACAGTTTACTACCTCTCCAGAAGTGTGGACAGGCCCAAAACATTTAATGAGGTGACACATTTGCTGAAACCGATTATAGTGCAATTTTGCTGTTGTTATGCGCGGTCATTGAAATCGCCATAACTTTAAGAGAATCCATTCGATTTTGTTGAATGAGGTATCAAACTGCGGAGAAGAAATTTGCTCATTTAATGTATATCTCAGATTTTTGGTACCGATTATCTATTATGAATTAGCCAACCTCAAAGCACCTGGTCCGGGACTTTTGGTGTTAGGTGTATTTCTTCCCATCACTTTTTACTATTAAAGGAACCAAGTGACATTTGACAATAACTAAGCTTATAGCCTTCCATGAACTTGCCAAATGCATCAGGCTTTTGATTTTACATTAAACAATTATAATACTACACTGTAAAAAAAACGTGTCTTTTTCTGATAACACTTAATAAACACTTCAACATGTTTATTTTTGTGTTTTACGTGTAAAGGTATAGGAGGCATTGCATACGATAAACGTTTGCATAAACACTACAACACGTTTATAGAGGTATTTGTTGTATAATTATTAACACCCCAACATGTTTCTCATTGCTGATATAATAATAAATTAAAATAAAGATTCGATAGCCATTTATCGTTTGTAGTCGACTTCGTAAGCCCTCAAATCAATATAATTAATTTAAAATGAGCCGCTGAACGCTGAGAATGACTCTAACATCTATCATTGTGTTATACAATACAAAATGTTTCACTTATTTCGAAATAGATCTGTAGTCTAATTTATGTCTTATTTATATGATACAATTCTCTTGTGTTATGAAATGAGGGTTCCTATATTGGACTAGCCAACATTATCGCATTGCATTATGGGTAATACTTCCCGAAAAGGAAAGCTTCCAAAAGAGGTAATCGTACCGGACTGGTTAGAGCAGGGAGGTGTAAATAACATCTCTCTGGTTAGAGAGATGAACTCTTTCTGTTATGAAGATCCCGTAGATTCTCGTATTCTCTAAAGCAATTCTTCTCTATGTGCAACCTTCAAAATCAACCTCGAAGAAATCTTCATTCATAATTGCCGTGCTACACTTTGGGAAGACGATAAAGCTGCAGACCTTGACTGTGCAATTACATCAGAAAGGTTGCACAATGGTGAATTTTGATGGAAGTCGTCACCATTCTCAAACCACCCAGTGGCGACAGTGGCGACAGAGGGGGGGGGGGGGGGGGGGGGGGGGGGGGGGGGAACGAGGGCCCGAAAAAAACCAGTTATCTTTTGCAGGCCCCGATCTAATTCATGAATAGCGAAGCATGTTTTTGCCTGACAGTTTAACGGGAGTGGAATGTCAGTGCCTTGTCAACTATAAATGCGCGTTGTTGCCGGAATAGGCAAATACACGTTGTATGGTAACCGAAAACTATTGGCTATTAATGAGCTATATGTTCTATAGATAACTCATTCATGAACTGTTATTTGTTTTCTTTTCTTATTTTCTTTTAATTTTTTTTAATTTTAAATAATTCAGATCGCTACATTAATTTCCTAATTTTCGGTGTGATCATGTATGTTTGCAGGAAAGATACCACCAAAAGAGTACACTAAACTGTCAACAAATGACTCAATATGCCAGTTGGCGGAATCTTGTTCAGTGAATCTAGTCAATTCAAACCTCTACCCAGCCTTCTTGAACCAATACATATTCATATGAAAACTAATATTTATATTGTCATCAGTTGATTCAAGCTCATACCTATCTATTCTCCATCGAGATGCGTCTCCTCACTTTCCACGCAGATATTAGTTACCAATACAACACAGATTTTTGTCAGAAACCTTTCCTAATTTTCAAGGCCTGCGGTATTAGACTCATGAAATTATCAATGTCTGGAATGATATGAAGAATGTTATCGTGCAGTGAAATACATAAGTAAAATCTAACATACCATGGGCCTATATTTTACCCTAAATGAGATAAATATGAGCTGCTTTCTATCTTGTGTGATTGGTGATAGTATACAAATACTACATGGTAGAGGGGAAATAGAGCAATTACGGGTTCGGGGTGATAGGCCCGTAGCCAGTACCGAGGGAAAATAGTGTGCCCTATTGCCCCGATCATATCATGTAGTATTTGTTTTATTACACCTCACTGTGACTATGGGGATGAGGTTGTAGGGAAATAGTCAAAACTATTTCCCTAGGGAAATAGTACTTGTGATAGGAATTGGCCAATGAATTGCCATGATTAGTTCATGAATATTTATGAGGTGTAATAATATGATTTATCAACAGCGAGCACCTTTGCCGGAGTTTAAAATTACAATTACGTTTTGCATAAAGTTCTTAATCCTTCATTAAACATTGATAATAATGCCGTGTTGTATACTTCTTGTTATTCAAACTGTCTTTGGATCTGCAAGGATTGGAAAACGACAGGTTATTAAAATCAGTTATTCTATTCAATTCAAAGCTCGTTAATTGAACATAAATAAGTAAATGGTGAGTTTGCAATAAATATATTATGACACGTTCCAGGAATACCATTATTTTCTTTAAGTTGTACGCATGTGGCATCAGAGAGCTTAGAGAAGTTTGATCTGTGACTTGTTTCACCTTGAAGCTCATACAAAAATTAGTAGCAAATTACGTACGGATAATGACGCGCTTGAATACTGCAATCACTATTTTAGGGGCACTTTACCAGTTTACATGATCCTTCTGAATTAAAACAAAATCCAACTCGTCAATTCAGTTTTGTCTTCATCAACAGATTTTCCATTCCTTCATTTGGACAATATTAATGCGACACATTAAAAATGTATCGATTAACAAAATCCATCTTATAGATCTATATAGTAATAGATCCTCTGACTACCGGGTCTGACTACCCCTCAATGTACGTCCGAGGATTTTGAAGATACAGTATGTACACTGTAAAAAGAAGCGTTTATATTTCTGATAACACTTAATAAACACTTCAACATGTTTATTTTTTGTGTTTTACGTGTAAAGGTATGTAGATCTACCTCTATTTGCGACTATTAGATCCTTCTCTTTAGCTAATTCTGCTAGATACTCTCCATTTCTGTTTGTATCATCATGGTATGAACATTTGGCGTCATCCTTTCCAAGTCTGGCATTGTAGTCGCCAACAACAAGCAAGATGTTGTGTGCTGGAATGGAGTCAATCGCCCCCTTTAGACTGTTGTAGTGCTCTTCTATGATGTCCTCGTCCACCACATTTGTAGGGCAGTAGGTCACCAACTCACCACTACAGTTGTTGCTGAGTTACCATGGAAGTTGACTATGAGTGTACGATCAGAATGTGGTTTGATACTTGCTAATGATCGGAAAGCGCTGTTGTTGAGTAGTATCCCGACTCCACCTACAGCTGCACCTGCTTTATTTCTTGTTGCTGAGGTAGTGATCAGTGTTCTGCCCAAAATGATCTCATACTTCACTGGGTCATCATGGACAATGCGGTGCTCCTGTATCCCGATCATGTCAATGTTATATTTGATTAGATTGGATACAAGCTCCTCCCTACATCGACTCTGTCTGATAGTTCTTACATTCATGGTAGTTAATATAGTGATATTTGTCTTGCATGTTGCAAGTCGTCTCCTCTTGCGCGCTCTGCCGTCAAGCTTACTCCTCCCTTCAGGGTTTGGGGGCATGCCGTCATCAGTTGATTTTGAAAAATCCGAGTCTGCTCCAGGAGACGTTAGGTTAGTAGGGACTTTAACCCTAGTGTTGATTTGGTTTGCCATCATGGTTTTTCTGTTGCTATAATCACTGCGATCGCAACTCCTGCAGCATGGTTTAATAATAATAATAATAAAACCATACTTATTGAGCGCATAACACAATTAAGTCCCTATATGCGCTATCACAAACAAAAAAACAAAAACACACAGTAACATGAGTAACAAAAGACAAAACGAAAAAAAAATTAAACATTAACATTAAATAGGTAAGTTTTTAGTAATGATTTGAACTGTTCAAGAGTTTTGGCGGATTTAACATGATATGGTAAATTGTTCCAATCATCAAAGTTGTCCTTCTTCTAGAATACTTGCCAGCCAAGGCTAATGAGTATATTCCACCCAAGTCTCAATGTTTCAGATTGAAACCTAATAAGCTATGTTCAATAGACCTTAAGACTACTCCAATAGTCTTAGATCTACTGACCATTGCCCCCCAGAGCTCCGTCAGTTAGCACTAACCGCAAGGTTTGGCTATCCAGGTGGCACGCGACTAAATGCACTGCATTGCAATGCATCTCAGTCTTCGAGGACGTGGAGATGGGTAACTGCAAGGGAAGCGATTAGGGACAGGAGGGCTGATGGAAGTGCCTCCTGTATCTACAACCTACTAGAGCAAAGCAAAGCATGGAAAAAGTTGCATAGTCAATGATAGTAGAAGCATGCAGAGTAGAAAGAGATATGAGATAGGGGAAAGGAAGATAAGCGGTAGAGGAGAAGGTTGGAGTTGCGCTATACTTAAAGCCAGTTTTAAACCACCCAAAGGATCATTGCATATGATAAACGTTTGCATAAACACTACAACACATTTATAGAGGTATTTGTTGTATAATTATAAACACCCCAACATGTTTCTTATTGCTGATATAAACATGTTGGTGTGTTAATAATTATACAACAAATACCTCTATAAACGTGTTGTAGTGTTTATGCAAACGTGTTGTAGTGTTTATGCAAACGTTTATCGTATGCAATGCCTCCTATACCTTTACACGTAAAACACAAAAATAAACATGTTGAAGTGTTTATTAAGTGTTATCAGAAATATAAACGCTTCTTTTTACAGTGTATTTGAATCATAGAGAGAACAAAATCCAACTCATCAATTCAGTTTTGTCCTCAACAGATTTTCCATTCCTACATTTAGAAATATTACTGCGAAACATTAAAAATGTATCGACTAACAAATCCATCTTAGATCAACAATAGATCCTCTTGCTACCATGACTACCCCTTAGTGTATGTCCGAGGATTTTGAAGATCTGTTCGAATCATAGAGATTAGCGATAGCTCATGTTGAGGATCTGTGCTGTAAAATATGTATTTTGAATGAATCATAGAGGCGTTTGATAACTAGAGCTAAATCCATGAAATCTTCAATTTGAGTCCATTTGTTCTTCATCAACCATTCATTATAATATATAGGCCTATAGTTAATAAAAGAGGTGCTACGTTGCATCCGTGACCAAGGTCTGTCGACCGAAACGTCGGATTTTATAATAAAATTTTGTGCATCTTCAAACCAACACCTACTTTGTAGTTTTTCATTCATTACATATGGTCACTGCTAAGCATTTATAGTCATAGTATTCTAAAACCGATAATAACGTACCATTTTGTTCAAAGTACAATTTCGATTTTAGAATATTTGAATGTCGTACTGGTCATGTAACAAACCATGTTTCTTTACTCATTCGTTTGCATGTCTCGGTCCTGCTCGGAATGAGTGTCTCGTGTTGCAAATTTGTGTTTATATAAAAGACATTAACACTTTCCACGCGGCTACTAGTATTATTTTTACCATTACACACAAAACAGATTTTTCAGAAACCTTGCACAACTTTCAAAGTCTATCTCAACGATTACTGACCCAATACTGGGCATGTTTGTACTTATGTCAATGCATTTCTCATGGTGATTCCAAATATGGTAATGAAATTTTAAACATTTTGTGAAATTTTGGAATGTCGTCTGCAGACGCCTGCCGCGTGGAAAGTGTTAACTAGTTTTTGACGTTGAACGCAAGTCGGTGAAATACAAATAGAATAGAAGTGACGCACAGAGCTAACATTGTCTATTTCTAGTATAAAGTAACAGGAGAATTCTTCCAAGGTTGAACTGAAGTCAATATTTGATGGACTTTTAAATATACCATCACATTATGAGTATAGGCGAGGCCACGGGAACGAGTGAGCTGAGAAAGAAAACACTGAGCGCTTCAAAGTTGAAACCCCTTTGATTGATCAGTGACTTCGAGCAAGCTTACTTTAAACATGTTATAAGTCATGAACTTCATTTGGGGATCCCGGTTGGGGATCTTTATGAATGATGAATGTTGTGTTCGCACCTGTATAACAGAGTCATGTTTGAAAAGCGCGGTAAACAATATTGGTTTCTCATATAACATGATCATAACGTAACTCACTGTGATATAGGCTACATCGTAAAACTATAACGTAAAAAAGTACCTAACGATCGAAATTAAAATACTTCAAAATGGTAATGTCACCCTTTGGTTTTAATTGACATACTTCTTCTGAAATGGCTAAAATTGAGCGATTTAGCGATGTATAATCATTTCAGAAATTTGTCATGGTCTGTATATATGTTGGTAACCAACCCATGCCTATAATACTAAAGTGCGTCCAGGCTATTTAGAAAATGGTAATGCACGTCACGGTAAATAACACTGGTTTTAAAATAGAGCGCTAACTCAAACGATAAGGTCGTGCTACAAACTAACTGAACGATGCTAATCGAATGGCCCAAAAATGTGCTATTCTAACGCTGCTGGAGGCTGGTTTATATGATAAACTCACGCTTCATCTCCGTATACTAGTAATGCACCCAACAAAATATGTAAGTTCCCCCTAGCATATACTAGAATATTTCCAAAAATGTTTGATGGATTTAAATAATTTCCAGCTAGAAAGATGCACCCAATTGTTAGGCACATTTTGATACCAAATGTGTTGGCCTTGAGACAATGCAACGATAATCAATTGTGCCATTTATCAATTGTTATACAGAAAAAAAGTGGTACTAAATCTCACTTGCTATGGCTGGTTTTATCCATAAAATTAACAAACATTTTAGACAATAAATGCTACCGTGTCTTGGTGCACAAGATTATGTTCTGCTTATTGATTTTCTTGAAATGATGCCAAACATAATTTTTTGGTAGATTCCCATGTCTGTGCACGAAAATCCACCAAGAAAATGTCTGTTAATTTATGGAAAAATCAGCCATAGCCAGTGAGATTTAGTGCCACTTTTTTTTCTGTATAAAAATTGATAAATGGCACAATTTCTTATCGTTGCATTGTCTCAAGGCCAACAAATTTGGTATCAAAATGTGCCTAATGATTAGGTGCATCTATCTAGCTAACAATTATTTAAATACATTAAATATTCTTGGAAATATTCTAGTATATGCTAGGGGGGAAACTTACATATTTTGTTGGGTGTAGTATATGGATGCCGGACTACAGCTCCAGGGGACTATAGTTCCTTTCACACAGCTTAAAAAGTTCGAAATTCTCGACGTCATGATGGATCTTTTGACTTTGGGAAGCCATTCAGATTTTGTTATGTTAACCAACAATGAGTTTCATTCACGCGTAACGTAGCTTTTCATATCAAATGCCTTTCATTTGTCAATATTCTTTGTTTTAACGCTTATCAGATCCTGAACCGTACACTCTTCGACTACGTGATGGAGATTATGAATACGAGGGAAGACTTGAGATATTCTATCAGGGTGTATGGGGAACTATATGTGGCCTGGGATGGAGTAACCATGAAGGCAATGTTGCATGTAAAGAACTAGGATACTACGGTGTTTTCTCTGTGCAGGATATAAGGCATTTCGGAACAGGTAGGCAGACCGTGTTTGTGTAACAGAGATTCGTTTGAGGGAAACGTCAAACAGAAGAAAGACAGTATTTAGACTTCTAATGACTAATTAATTTGTAAAATGTTTATACATGACATAAATTGCCCGCTTAGGAGCGCTATTAATTCGGTCTGGTAAACCTATTGTTATCAATTACTACGAGAGGATTGCCCGGTGCGCGTGTACAACCAGGCAATCATATTTAAATTCGTGGCGTGTACGAGCGGTACTACTTGCTAACTGCATGGGAGAGTTTCTATTATGTTGCAGCCGATTGGTTGCACACGAGAATTATGTCATTTTGCAACCAGCTTTGATGAAAGGCGAATATTTAAATTTGTTGACGGTTTTTAGGGCACCAATTTATAGCTCTGCTAAGCGGGCCTTGTAGCCTAATGAAATATGATAAGAAAGTTTCATTCGTTTAATAAAAAAGATAAACATTACACTTTTTATATCTTCGGCACCAATTGTACCACAGAAAAAAGGGGTCGCATAAAACCATCAAACTTTGTACATCCTTCAATCAAATATCTCATTATTTGAAAATTTTGAATGGCAAACAACCTAATACCAACTAACAAATCCTTTTTTTTTTACATCAGGATCAGGTCCCATTTTATTAAAGGACATCTCGTGTTCAGATGACACCAAGCGTCTAATAGACTGCATTCACTCGGATTGGTATGTCGAGGATTGTGACGAAAAGAAAGTAGTTGGAGTTAGGTGTTTGGTTAACCCACCACCAGGTGAGACAGCTTGTTGTTGATATTTTTTTTCTTCTTTTATTTTTTTGTAACAAAACATAATTTAGTTACTATTGATACCAAAACTTTGCAGTGCACACTGCATAATGTCCGTTGACTACTAGCAGTACTACCGTACGTACTGGTTAGTCAAGTAACATGTAACAAATATTGATACATACAGTCATGTACATCGAGTATTCGAGTTTCATGAGTAGTAAGATATTTCCATATCACCCTCGTCCTAGTGAATTTGTACATCTTTAATATTGACCGATTTGCGTCGTTTCTTGGTACAATCCTCAAGGATTGATTTACCAATAGCGATTTGTACCACTACAGGGTGAGTCAAAAAGAAGTTTACCCGGATTGGTGATGTTTTAAAAAACAAACAAATGACACTCGAGAGTTCAGTAAAGCATATATTTAACAAGCATTCTCGCCTGCTTATTAGGAAAAAGGAATGACACAAATTGATCATTGCTAAGAGGAGTTATGCCTATTTTAATAAAGGTACTCATTTTGCAAGCTGTCCACGGAATACTTGACCAAACAAATGTAAAGTAAGCATTTTAGCTGTGTACTTACAGCTACAAACATGAGCGCTTTCAGTAAAACAGGCATAACTTCTCTTAGGAATGATCAATTTGCTTCATTGATTTTCTCTAATAAGCAGCAGAGTATGTTTGGTAAATAAATGCTTTACTGAACGTTTAAGTGTCATTTATTTGTTTTGAAAAACATCACCATTCTCGGTCAATAGGGAAGTACGCAGCTAAAATGCATACTTTACATTTGTTTGGTCAAGTATTCCGTGGACAGCTTGAGTACCTTTATTAAAATAGACATAACTTCTCTTAGCAATGCTCAATTTGTGTCATTCCTTTTTCCTAATAAGCAGGAGAGAATGCTTGTTAAATATATGCTTTACTGAACTTTCGAGTGTCATTTGTTTGTTTTTTAAAACATCACAAATCCGGGTAAACTTCTTTTTGACTCACCCTGTATAGATATTTTTGTTGTGCCTCATAAGATCTTAATATCTCGTGATATTTCACATCTTTAGAGTTTGTATGTATACCACGTAAGATGTGTACAACTCGCGATAACATTTTCACATCCCGCGATTTTTCGCATCAAGTTATATTTGAATTGAAACGCCTCCTGATGAGATTTGATCCTAAGGAATTGCACTAGTTAAATGTTCATACCTAGCGCTTTCATTCTTAGTAAGATTGGCATACACTACCCTCTTGAGTACTCATACGAATACGATGTGCTTGTGTCACCCAGCGTGGCAGTTTTCGATGAAATAAGGGCCATAGGCTATATACTTAGCGAAGTATACTGAGCCAAGTATGGTTGACCCCCGTGGCCTAGCGGTAGATCGCTCGCCTCTGAACCCATATGAACGGGGTTCGAGCCCCGGGGCGTGGGGGCCCTTTCCCCCTCGCTTTTTGGCAACGAAAAAAAATCCTTTGGAAAAGGTACCTCGGGGGTTAAAGTTAAATTAAATATGTACACTTCGTGAGACTTTTGATATTCCAGATTTTTACAGCTCCATTTTAAACCATGTGACTTTTTCACAACTCCTTTTAAAGCTTCGTATAAGATAACTCGAAAACGTTTTACTCCACGTGAGATGTTCACCTCTTGCGAGATGCTTTCAACATTTTACAGGATATATGTGTCCTTTCATGTAATATTATTTCTCATCATAACAGATCCTTTGTACGAAGTAAGATTGGCAAGCGGTAATTCCATTATGGAAGGCCGAGTAGAGATATATTATAATGGAATATGGGGAACAGTTTGTGGAGACGGATGGAACATCTTGGATGCTGCAGTGGTATGTCGCCAGCTGGAGTTTGGCCCACCCAAAGTTATCAAACATTTCTTTGGAGGTGGTTCTGGACCAGTGCTGATTAGTTTTGCGTCGTGTTTTGGATTTGAGGAGAGGTTATTAGACTGTCCTACCCAGAGCGCCAACAGAATGACCGAATGTCTACACAATTTTGATGTTGGAGTTATTTGTAATGCACCCGCAGGTATTTTTCATATTTTGTCACTGCCGTTTACATGCTTATACTTCTTACTAAAAATCGAATGCCGGTATATTAGTCTAGTGACTTGTTACGAAAGTATTGATTCTAAATCAGATTTTGACTTAAAAATCCATATCTGTTTGAGTTGTCTGAAAATTAAAATGTTGAAAGGTAGATATCTCTCAGTCTCAACCCCAGTTTGTTTATAATGTTCCAAATAATTTAACGATAAAATCAACTATACCATTGTTCTTTGAAAAGCCAAGCTGAGTGAACGCTTGGTAGAAGCAGATACAATAGCAGTGACGAAGCAAATTTGCAGGACTTGTACCCATTAGTTTCCCATTCCTAGAACAGAATTTCTGACAATAAATGTTGTAAAAATCGGCATTGATTTGATTTGATTTTATTTTATTCAGCATATTATCACATACAAAAAAAAATAGGATTGCACGTATTACCAATATAAAAACTCTATTAGAACTACAAATACATTCATTTATACATCAAAACATTTAAATGATAACATGCCAAGGATAACCCTTTAAGCTAAAAGAAACTTATTTCCAAAGGGGTCCTTATATTACAATTAAGAAAAGGTATGACCCTACATATAATATATACATGTACTATAAAAACACCACACTCACTTTAAAACGGGAAATGTAAAACTAGACATTCATGTGATTCAAAAGGTGAGTTTTTGCATCTTTTTTAAAAATGGATTTCAGTGAAATAGATTTAACATTTTCAGGCAGCCTATTCCAGTCTGTGATTGCATTATAATAAAAAGAACAAGAAGTTGGGGTCTTGATCTTAGGCACTTGAAAATTAAAATCACTTCCCCTTGTGTTATAATGATGTAAACTTGAAAGTTTTATGAAATTGTCTTTCATGTAGTTTGGACATGTGTCACAAAAGATGTTATGAACATGGTTCAAACGGAGTTGTTCAGCTCTGGTATTGATATTCAACAAACCAAGTGATTGGAAATCAGCAAGATTTATATGATACATATAATCTTTGTTGAGGATGAATCTAATAACCTTGTTATGAGCACATTGTAGTCGTTGTTTGTGATACTTTGAAGTTCCTTCATACCAGGATGAGATTGAATAATCAAAAAGACATAACACCAGAGCTGAACAGATCATTTTTTTTACTTTCTGGTTAAAAAAATGTGCCTGCCTGTAAAGAAATTTGAGCCGAGAATTAACTTTCTTTATAATGTTAAGAACAATTTGCTCCCCATCCAGGTATTGATTTAGCTCAAGGCCAAGGTAAACAACAGACTGCTTTGATTCAATGACATGACCATCACTCAGTACAACTGAAAAATCTTTATGTTTGTTTACTTTACGCTTCGAACCAAAAAGGATCAGCTCAGTCTTGCCCGTATGCAAAGACAATTTGTTTTCAATAAGCCACTTATTACAGCTTTCCAGATTGGTGCAAAGAGCTTGTCTGATTTTGTCTGGATCTTTTCATTTTAGTTGCAAGGATTAGCGATATGACAACTGAATCATAAACATTCTCAAAAATAATGAAAAAAAAGGGAAAAGGTTATTTTGATATCATGATTGTCCTCAATTGTATTGATTTTCTTCTTGTTTGCAGATCCTTATCCCCTGACCTTAAAGGACGATAGTCGTGATGGTGGAAATCATCCGTACGAAGGACGTCTGAGCATCTACTACAATGGCGTCCATGGCACTGTTTGTGACGAGACGGATCAATGGAACTTAACAGATGCAAATGTAGTGTGTAATCAGCTTGGATTCGGACCTGCTCGGGAGACAACTATGGCATCACAATCTAATTATAGAACTGGTCGCTCGCGTACTCCTCCTATACATCTCAGTGCTGTCAGATGTAGTGGTGAGGAATCTCATCTAGCAGCTTGTAGTCATGGTATGTTTGGAAGTAACTGCAATCATGATCATCAGGATATACGGGTTGCATGCACAGCACCACGTGTAAAAGGTATACGTCAAAATTGATATAATTATTTCTATGTTTATAAGCATGCTAGTTGTACCAGAGAGATGTTATTACTAATACACCTCCCTGGTTGTACCCTATAAATGATCAACTGATCAAAGGCATTTCTCGAGTTAATTATGAAACATAAATTGCAGCTACTGGCCAAAGACCAGTCTGGCCAGCGACAGGTCCCAACTTTCGTCAAGGTCCTGGATTCAGAATGAATTGGCACGGCCAATATGGCCAATGACGTAAAACTCGTCACTGATGACATGACTGAAAATGACCAAGATCACCTATACTAATGCCATAATGTAATTACGTAGAATAGAATTGCAACTCACGCTTTGGTATCCAGTGCCATTTTGGGGTAGGGATCTCTTCTGTTGCTCATAAAATCATTAGTTCATTATTACATAAAATAACCTATAACATTGTAACATACTGTATTCATCATGTTAATCACGTTTAACAGTAAATAGGGGCAATAATTGTTTTTAAATCATTGGGCGTATAGCCATTTGTCTCTATAATACTACATGCCAAAATCGCTCCACGACAGCCTGGGTCATCGTGTGTATTGATTTTTCTGTATAAAATAAACAACCTCGTCGCCCGTTGGTTTTTATTGACATAAATCCTTATAGTCAACAATTTACAATGGAAGCGGGAGGAGTAGTTTTCTTGACGAATGTCGCTTTTCTTCGGCCCATTAAAGCAGAATCGATGACTTAGATTCGCGTGCCAGATTTAGTGTAGCTGCGGTGGAAACTTGATCTTGTGCCTTAACACTTTCCACGCGGCAGGCGTCTGCAGACGACATTCCAAAATTTTACAAAATGTTTCAAAAATGTCAAATTTATTGAATTTCATTACCATATTTGGAATCATCATGAGAAATGCATTGAAATAAGTACAAACATGCCTAGCATTAGTACAGTAATACTTCAGATAGACCTTGACAGTTTGGAAAGGTATCTGAAAAATCTGTTTTGTATATGGTAAAAATAATAGCCGCATGGAAAGTGTTAAGAACTGAGTATAGCAATTAGACGTGTGTGAGCTCATGTGTTGTGGTTGGGCCCTGCATCAATGGCTATACTCATCTGGAAAGCAAGTTTCATCATAAAAAAAAAAAAAAAAAAAAAAAAAAAAAAAAAAAAAAAAAAAAAAAGTTTCATCATAAACTGCTCACAAAAAGTATCGAAACACTTAGAAATGATCCAAGATATAACGGCTCGAAAGGGTATGCATTAATCGAAGCAAATAACCAAGTGCGTAATTTTGTTCTGCGTATTTTGACACCTCGATCGATGAGATACGATGTTGCAGAGCGGAGTTGTTGTCATTTCAATGGTCGTGGGTCCAGTTTCAAAAGTGGCAATCATCCTATAGAAAGAGGTTTGCATTACTGTTTAGAATGATCAGATTCGTGATTTTCAATAGGGATGAGTGTCACCTTGGAAACTGGACCCATGATCATTGAAATGACAATAACTCCGCTCCGCAACATCGTATCTCAACGATTGAGGTGTCAAAATACGCAGAACAAAATTATGCACTTGGTTATTTGCTTCGATTAATGCATACCTTTTCGAGCCGTTATATATTGGATCATTTCTAAGTGTTTCGATACTTTTTGTGAGCAGTTTATTATATAGATATTGTTTAACTCTCCCTAATACGAGGAATTCTTTAAAAATCATAAAATGAGATATAATTATTAAGCTATATTTAATCAAATCTTTTTTAATCCTACATTCCAAGATTTCCAACTACGGTTGGTGGCAGGAAGCTCTAATTATGAAGGGCGATTAGAAATATTCCTTGACGACCACTGGGGTGCCATCTGTAGTCATTCAAGTTGGGATATTACTGCCGCAACAGTTGCTTGTCGGCAAATGGGTGTAGGACCCGCTGTATGGACTCAATCAAACTTTTCTGATCCTTACACATCTGCTACAATGGATCAAGTAGTTTGTCAGGGATCTGAAAAGGATCTTGTTAATTGCCAACATGATATTGTTGATGGAATAAGTTGCGGTAATTTGGGTGTGGTGACAGTGAAATGCAATCCTTTGATAATGCCGAGCATTGCTACAGGTAGGTATACCTGCATCCTTTGTTCAATGTATTTACCAATACTTGAGTTACACTTCTATCCGAACCAAGGACAACAATATGGATTCCAAGATTTATAGTTTTGCAGATAAACATATCATGTATCGAAATTAGGCCAATAGGCAGACTTAGAGAATAAAACATAGTTCTTAGCTGTTTTGCTATAGACGATGGTCTTATAATGTATAGGCTGTACCATATTTGGAGTCGTGTATGGTCGCCGCAGGCGGCCATACACGACGACACAAATATGGTACAGCCTATACATTATAAGACCATCGTCTATAGCAAAACAGCTAAGAACTATGTTTTATTCTCATTCTTATTTAGTTTATTGGTTATTTTGAACTTTTATCATAAAAAAACGCAGTTTGTTAGATTTATTTTAAACAAACAACAACAAATTTCCCCCTTTATAAAATCGGCGAATCCAGCCAGCTGTTTTCCAACATCCTGCTTCAAATTAATCGCGTTCTTTAGCACACGCGCACCTGTCATCGCTGCGTTATACCCACAACGCACACGGCGGCGACTTTGTGTAGGTCACGCTAACGCGATGACGCGTTGATCATACGCGCTGAAGGTATTATTTTTCGAATGAATTAAACCCCGCCCAAACCGTGCACCATTGTCTCATAATGCATGGGCGTGTCGGCTGAAAATCAGTAATGTTGGAGTTAATTCTAGAGAGTCAATTCTCAGTGGTAGGTAGACATCACAGATGTCAATCTTCTTAATCCTATCATTACACCTGACAAATTATTTGGATATGGCTTGATTCGAAAGTGTAATCGGCCTAAACCAGAGCACCACCGTAAAGAGTCGTATGTTTTATTGCTGCTGTTCTGCTTCAGTTTTCAATAATACTAAAACATTGTCTGCTTACTTAAAAATCCCTCCACACAGCCTTTATTGTAGGGCCCTATTCATTACTGTTTCTAACCTATATTGATTTGGATTTGTGCAGACATGCACGCGAAAGAAGTGATTATGTAGAATTAATGCTGGCTGTCCCATAATTAATTCCACTATTGCTGGGCGCTGTCTATCTAATTGGGTAGTAGGCTTATTAGTTGTTGTTTTTATTTTTCTACCTCCAACAATCTGTTAACTTTTTTCACCGATAGTACATGTACCATACTTACAAATCGTCAATATTAAAATATTTTGTTTTATTTGTACCATGTCTACCTAGAGAATTCGTTAAAGTTATCGGCTGGATCCATACCTTACGAAGGAAGAGTTGAGTTATACCACAATAGTAGTTGGGGTATCGTCTGTGGCCATGACTGGGATATGCAAGATGCTATCGTAGCATGTCGACAACTTGGATACGGATCAGCACTGGAAGCAACAACTAAGTTTAAGGGTATTTGTTCGTTGATATTATTTGAAAGATATATGTCCCTATCTGTTTTAACACCAGTGTTAACTCCTAAATCATCCGTAATATTCCTAGATGCAAAAACCAACACGTATTCTCATAAACCGGTCCAATTGGGATTGTTCCATCACACTCGGCTTGGCATCGTGTAATTGAATGAAGAAGAAAAAATATCAACATTTGACCTCGTGATAAAGTGTTTACTATAGGCCTATTACACTCTCAGGCATTCAATATTTGTACTTGTATACAGTAAAATACACTGATGGCGTCATGCAGTTGATCTTCATACCTTGATTTTAGATTAATTGAAAAGGCCTTACATGAATGTACATGCATGTATGTATCGCCTATTTCTTATAATAAAATATGCACTATGACTGTCACTAGTGTCAGCTGGTGGAATCCGGGCTATCTCTTTGCTGATGATAGAATATCTTTGGTTTAAGTTCAAAACTGACATTTTCTATAATTCAATTAGGACAGTATCTTCCAGTACACCTAGACGACGTGGACTGCTCGGGAGATGAACTCTCTCTGGTAGATTGTCGTCACGGGGAGTGGGGTGTTTGTGGAAAATCTGGATTCTCTGAAAAAGCCGGTGTAGTGTGCAGTAGGTTTGGCCATGTGGGTTACTTGGAAGACTCTTTTCAGAACCAAGGTAAAGTTGTATTGAATCAGGCAAAAGGTCTTGGGTCAGAACTCGTTCAGTCAAGCTGCTCCACAGTCATGAAACAATCTCCCTCGTACTATAAACTGATAATATGTTATAAATGTTACTAAGATTGTCCGATTCGGCAAAGATCAATACACATTAATTACCACAATGACTCTAAAAGAATGCCAAACGTTGCAACACGGTAGCACGTCAGCTCTTGCTGAATTGAATAGAAAAACAAAAAATCGTAAGAATGGCAACTGGCAACGTATTGACGACGACAAACATCTTTCTAAAAACTAGGCCCGCAGTAGTTAAGCTGCACATAATAATTTGTGATAGTAAACAGATTTTGGTAAACATTTTAACAGATCCATATTCACTGCGTCTTGTTGGTGGAACTTCGCCAAACGAGGGTCGGTTGGAAATTCTCTTTCAAGATACGTGGGGAACAATTGCTGAAACAGATGATTTACAATTATGGAATACATCCAGCGCTCACGTTGCATGTCGTCAACTTGGCTACGACACGGCAGCCTCATAGCTTTAGATAGTTCCACTGATAGTGATATGAATACACCGATACACTTGACAGATGTAGAATGCACAGGTACCGAAGGAATGATAGCAGTATGCAGTCATTCAATGTGGGGTCAGTCTGTGGTAGCCAATCATAGTTTCGATGTCTACATTGTGTGTAATATAGGTAAGATAAGTTCATGTCGAACTTGATAAGTGTATTAAATTTTAGTTTAAGGCCTATAGTTTTCTTAAACAAAAAGTGTAGATGATTTGATCTGAAGCCACACGCTTCCATACGGATTTATTCTTCGGATGTTTTGTTGACGCGATGTCTCACAGACTTAAGAGATTGAGTCCTAGTGACTGAACGGAGAATTATTGGAGCAGATTTGTTGATAAAAAACCCAAAATAGTCTCGTTCCACGTTTTACTTCTTATGGGTGAAAGCGTGTATGTAATAGTAAATCACTAGGCGGACAACCAATGCTATGAATGCGATCAACTGTTGCGAAGAACGCACTACGCACCTATACGTGTAGTGACCTGTTTTTCCGAGGATTCCCATCTCAAATTGAAATGGTCTATAGACTAGTGTCTTCAAATAATATTGGCTGGAAATTGTCTTGGATTGTACAATACAAATTGTTTTGGTTGTTGTTTTCTCAGGTTTCATGACGCCATCAGCACACTCAATGTTTGACGATGATGAAGATGTCGACAACAACTTTGGCAGTGGTAAATCTGGGATTCAACATTTATCTATTGGAATAATTGTAGTAATGATTGTATGCATTATCTCTGGGATAGTTATCATCACTGTTGGAGCGGTGTGCTTCTACAAAGTCCGTGTAAAACGGCGGTTTCCTCGTTTATATCCAGGAGCTGTCAGGCTGTGATATTAGTCACAGCTGAGCATATCAATAGTTTTACTCATCTATACAGTTCAACAAAAATAAGTTCCCCTTTAGATTATGCCTGAGATTTTTTTAATGAGTTACTCCATTAAAACGATTTTTGGCACACATAATGAACGTGTTCACCGCAACACTAGCCCCTCAATACCTCAATTCAAAAGTTGTGTAATGATGTATTGAAGGAGGATGGTTAAGCAGCTTGAACCAGGGTCTTTGCTTGAACACCGTAGAGGTGTTGTACTGCTTGAATGAGCGCACATTGAACTTTTAGCAACTTTTGAAATGAGGTATTCCTCCATTTAATGTGTGCTCATTCAAGCATTACAACACCTGCGTAGTTATATAGCCCGTTCTAGTGTTGCTGTGAACACGTACATTATGTGTGCCAAAAATCGTTTCGATGGAGTAACTCATTTTAAAAATATCAGGCATAATCTAAAGGGGAACTTATTTTTTGTTGAACTGTGTATATACAGTACTTTGTCATTTACAGAAAGTCCTACGCATATGTATCAATATTTCCATTACTCTTCAAATCTCCACATGTATTTTTTCTGATGAAAGATGTTTATTTTACAAAACCAAAGTAGTTACAAATCATTAACCTGGCAGATTGGTGTGGAATGTAGTTTGCTGACATTCTTCTCTCAGAGTGTTGCTTTTGGAAAATGAACATCTACAGAAATCTCAAATTCTGCCAACAGGATGAATCTATTTACGAAAACACTAATTTATGTGTGCCAAGAATAGTGTGGCCGACACTATGGTATGGCAGTGTAACTCGATAACTGTTTTGACTCTTAAAGTCGGCTTCAAATTGAACTCTCAGAGTATCGCTTTTTGGAAAATGAACATCTACAATCTGGAATTCTGCCAACAGGATGAATATTTTTATGAAAACACACATTTATGTGTGCCAAGAATAGTGTTGCTGACACTATAATTATATACAGTGTTTTTACTCTTGGTAAAAGTTCAAACTGAACTCACACACATAGAGATGTCAAAAATGGCTCAAATTAATGGTAAAGTTTGGAAACAATCACCCGGGGCCAGTCGACCTTTAGCCTATGTATTAAAAGCATGCGTGATCACAAAAACTCTTTGGAACAGAAGAGAACTGCATTACTTCACTTACAAAATATATCAGAAGGCAAAATTGAAGCATTTCAATTAAAGCATAAAATGCAAGTTTCCCATATACCAGTTGTCTAAAATGGGAATGAACGTTGCAATAAAAAAATCACCAATACAATTCGAGCATTTGATCAGGTTTTGTGTGCGTGTCAAAAAATAAAAACTCTTTAAATTCCCGTTAAAAGCATGGCAGGGGGGGGGGGGGGGGGGGGCTTAATTAAGCTCCCCAAAATTGAAAACATTGCACACAGTTGCGCTATACAACATTATAAGTTATATTCACCACTAAAAACCTCTAATGCACATACTAATACATATTTATACTGAAGATGGTATTCATATACCGAAGATTGCATTCATGTATGATATAAAGATAGCATTCATATTCATTGTCTACTGAAGATAGCATTCCGTTGATATACGTGCGATCTACTGAAGATAGCATTCGTGTGCATGTTTCTACTGAAGATATCTTTTATATAAATGCTATCTACTGAAGATAGCATTCATGTTCATATTGTGTCTCTCGAAGACAGCATTCATATGCATGTTTTCTACTGAAGATAGCATCCATTATACATGCGATATATATATACTTACGATAACATCCCGGATGTGCATGTTGCCTACAACATATCCTTCTCCGTATGCAAGTTGTCTACTGAAGATAGAATTCATATACACGATATCTACTGAGGCAGCATTCATTTGCTGCCGAGAGTGTTTATACTGAAGATAACATTCATAGGTCCATAGGACAATACACGATCTTCTGTTCTGTTCATTTTGGGATAATTCACGAATTTTTCTCTTATACATCTAAAGGAGACATTTCTTTCTCAGGCATAACATTTTGCAAGGTATATAATGAGAATAATGTTTTTTTTCTTTAACATGTTTAACCTGAGACTTATATACGAGGATCATTCAATAAGTTGTACCTCCTAACTCATAACATCGCTAATATAAATGTCAGCCTAATGACATTTGTCATGATTATATCTCTGAATCATAGCTTCACATTTATGATAATCGACACCTGTTTCACTTTTGTTATGATGCGATCAAAGCCAGAGAGAGATTTTGGACAACGGACACGGAAAATTACCCTAAGATAATTACATGTTTTTTCGTTTTCTCTCCGTATTACATGATTAGATATAACAGCCCGATTTAAATACTGAAAATTGAAACAATGGATGTTTTCTGAATATAATACTGTGTCATCATGTATAAATCAGACCGTATAGGCAAAATTAACCTTTGTAGGCTTGAAAATAGTATAATATCAACTCGAATGTAATGCTACGTCTCTAGCAAACTGGAATGCTGCTATTCAGTCAAATGTTCGTTGTTACAAGTCAAGCCACAGGGATGCCTCGAGTGTTAAATCTTAACGTGACTTTATGAGATTTCCTTATATAAAACCTTTAGAATAGTCAATCAGGTAGTCAGTAATAGAAAATGTTCTCTTTGAGAGACACTTGAAATATATCCATTAGTCCTGTACAGGGTGGTTCAATAAAACCTTGACAGTTTTTTGAAGCCATTTTTTTAAAATTCTGTAGATTTAAAGAAAAATCTTTTTCAATATTCATCGACTACATGATCTTGACCATCTATGCTGAAAATATCGTTACAAATAACCTTACCTATGAAATGATATTTTCAGCATAGATGGTCAAGATCATATAGTTGATGAATATTGAAAAAGATTTTTTTTTAAATCTACAGAATTTCAAAAAAATGGCTTCAAAAAACTGTCAAGGTTTTATTGAACCACCCTGTATATAATGAAGATCCCTTTAATTCGGATGAAAAGTAAATATGACTTTTGCAGCGGTTCTCTTAGGGTAGGGTTCAAATTAATGGCTGTCCTGGTCTGGTTCTGGCTAATTAGAGGCCATTTTCCACAAGAACCATGCAGTCACTGTTATTGTTCATAGTCTTTTCAAGAGCTATATGTTATTTCGAAAGGTTTTAATTAACCGATATAGGGACGTTTTTTTAGAATTGGTCAATTGAATAGCACTTCTAGGAGACATTTAGCTGTCTTTTAGCCGTTTCCGTCGCACTAAACGGACATTTAGTTTTCACTGCATTTCTGGAAAAGTACAACTTTTAGAATCGGGTCATCCATCGGTATAGGACCCAAGGCTGTTCGTATGGATAAGGTAAGTGCAAGCCGAACGAACTCTTGACTATATGAAAATAAGCCATATATAAATTGCTGTGAAGAGCAAACGATATATTCCTAGGTGACGCCGGAGATCCCCCTTTGCCGATGACACTAACAAAGCAAAACGTTTTTACACATTAGTTTGTCGGCTCTACTTAACCATGTACACATTACACAAGATCGTTCCTACTGAGGCCGTGTAAGCGACTGTTGTTTACGTTAGCAAAATTCGCAAAATGTTTTACCCGATTTTCGGACTTCCAACTGTAAAAAACACGTGAAAACTTGCAGTGCCTGTGTAAACATGATAACATTAGTAGTATGCAGACGAATCTCTTTGACAAATATTTTGTTCGATGGTACCATTTCGAGGAGGTACAAAAGGGCTATATTTTAGCTGTTTCAGTGATGGTGCAATCTGAAATTTGTTTACTTCATGTTGTTTAGTGTTGTCAACGGCATTTGACGTAATTCCGGATCGATCTATTGAAGATAACAAGGGATATACTGCTATCTACTGAAGATAGCAAAAGATATGGATTCCATACTGAAGCAAAATATATGAATTGCTATATTTACTGTAGATTACAAAGGAGGATATGGATTGCTATCTTCTGAAGATATGGATTCCTATCTACAGAAGCAAAGGATATGAATTGATATCTACTGAAGATAACAAAGGATATGAATGGATATCTATACTGA
Organism: Ophiura sarsii; assembly: GCA_035610835.1. Lineage (NCBI taxonomy): Eukaryota > Metazoa > Echinodermata > Ophiuroidea > Amphilepidida > Ophiuridae > Ophiura > Ophiura sarsii. The sequence continues at coordinate 16,362,477 of CM069458.1, read as the reverse complement.
AGATAACAATGGATATGAATTGTTATATTGCTGAAGATAACAAAGGAAATGGATTGCTATCTACTGAAGATAGCAAAAGATACGGATTCTTATACTGAAGGATATGGATTGTTATATTGAAGATAGCAAAGGATATAGATTGTTATCCTCAGAATCCTTTGCTATTGAATTGCTATAATAAGCGGAGATAACAAATGATAAGGATTGCCATGTCTATACTGGAAAAAAGCAAAGGAACATTGTGCGATTATTCCTTGTATTAAATTTGCAGAACTATTTGGCGGCTGCCGGAACGTTGGTAGAAAAATAAGGATCGATTCTTATGATAACATTTGTCACGTAATTTTTTTTTTACAGAGAAGGGTATTGTTATCTTCTGAAGATAGCAAAGCAAAAGCATGATAGCAAAGCACGATTATTGTCTATAATCATGTTCATGAGTGTGTTGTGTTAGACACTGAACGTTTTGCTATGTTTTGGAAACAATGTTTTTTAGCATCTTTAAACGGTAATAAGCAACAATTATCGAGTTTCATTTTGTGGCAAGGGGGTCCCCACTAAATTCAATGGCTACCCCTATATGCAGGGGTGAAAATCGAAACTTGCTTCATTCATAGCCAAACATGATAGCAAAGCACGATTATGGTCTATAGTCATGTTCACGAGTGTATCGTGTGTTAGACACTGAACGTTTTGCTGTTTTGGAAATAATGTTTTTTTAGCATCTTTAAACGGTAATAAGCAACAATTATTGAGTTTCATTTTGTGGCAAGGTCCCCACTAAATTCAATGGCTACCCCTATATATGCAGGGGGGAAAATCGAAACTTGCTTCATTAACTGACCTCAAAAGCACACCAAAATGTTTATAGTTCAACCAAAGTGACAGAAGGGTTTTGAAGCTATGTAGCTATCCTCGGTTAACCACAAGATAACGCTTGAACCGCACTCGCTCCGTCCATATGATTGGTAAATAATATTATTTGTTCATATCTTAAAAGTATTTGTGTTTAAATCTTTTCAAATGTTAAGACAATAATGCACACGGCTATAGAACCGAAACACCGAAAGAACCATACAACGCTGAATGAATTGATACAAACAGTGTTATATATTATACGATTTGAACCAGCCGGGCATTTCTTTATTTTTTAATAAAACTTCATTGGGATAATAAGAACATGTTAGATCATTGCCACTTTTCGTCATTTAATAACATTTACAAAAATATGGATGAGCAGAGTGAGTTGGATCTTTGGTTCAAATTTATTTATAAGGCTGATTTAAAGGCATATTATGTGATCTTTTCCAGAGAGCGCCCTCAATTCATGATTTTTTTTAGAAAGTAGATTTTCTTGCGGATTTACATTTCTGATCATAAATCGTACATACATTCCAAGTGACAGAGCGATACAATTCCTAATTACCTAAAAATCAAGGTTTTAGAGTGAATTTAGAGTGAAAATATAAACCGTCGTGTTATCACTACAGTTTATTTTCACTCTAAAACCATGATTTTGAAGTAATTAAGAATCGTATCGCCCTGTAAGGGAGTGTTCATAAATACTTTGGTGGTGGTGGTGGGGGGGGGGGGGGGGGGGGGGGGGGGGGGGGGGGGTTGGAAAATATGAGGGGGGGAACCAAAAAAAAGGTTCTTAAAAGGGGGGTCAGGGAAAAAAGTGCTTGTATAGGGGGGGGGGGTCCAAAAAAAAAAAGAAGTTGGTATTTTTGACAAAGCAGCAAAAAAGTGCTTGTATAGGGGGGGGGGGGGGAGGGGTCAAAAAAAAAAGGTTCTTGAAAGGGGGGTCAAGAAAAAACCCCACCCTATTTGGGGGGGGGGGGTCCAAAAAAAAAAGATGTCCATGGCTCAATTGTTTCCAACCGCCCACCAAAGTATTTATGAACACTCCCTAACTTGGAATGTACTAAGTATAAACTCCTTAGTATGTACGATTTATAATCAGAAATGTAAATCTGCAAGAAAATCTACTTTCAATTTTTTTTTCGATGTTGAGGGCGTTCCCTTGAAAGATCACATAATATACAGACTGATAATATACCTTTAAATAGCGTCATTTTCCATCAAATCGGTTGAACATGTTTCGACATAGGCCTACCTCTCTTTACATGTGCATCATTTGAAAACAAAATTGCCAATCTTAATTTTTATTTCAAAACTGAAATGTGGAGATTCTAAGCTTTCCATAATGTACAAATAATTATGATTAAGATCCATGATTTGTAAAAGCGGAATACGAACTAGAACTCTTAGGCTACATGTAGTGTGAAATAAAATAAGACGTCTAAAATAAGTTGCAGGTTTTCTGGGACACCCTGTATAATTGATTGATACCAGCCATTGGACTGGCAACACCGTCGCAACCAGGGAAGCGTAAACAAGCAAAATGGCGACTGCTGCAGGGATTCGTGCACGATTGCGGCCTGAAAAGGTTGATCATCCGTGGCCAGAACCGGGAGAACAAACGTCTTGGAGTGATGACGAGGAGAAAGAAGGAGAGGATCCATTATTACCATTCGGTGGGAAAGTCTATTTGGCCAGAAAAAAGAAACCAGACACGCTATTCGTGAAGTCTCTTGAAGTAGGTTAATTAGACTTTTTAATTTTCATGATTTTATTTTTAGTAAGCTTATTTTAGAATTAAAATTTAAATCAGGAATTTTGTATATTTTACTTACGTACTTATTCTTGGAAACTTGGTCGATTAGTCCTTCACTCCAATGGGAAGGACTCTCTAATTGCTCTTGAAAGATGCCACACTAGGCGCAGATATAACAGATTCAGGAAGATTGTTCATCAACTTCATGCTAGCACAGTTACAGTAGCAGAGTAGTCAGTAGTACAACAAATCATACTTAGTGATATTTGTCATCAGTTGGTATTATTCATCATAGGGTATTTTGCATGTTTCACTATCTGTCCCCATCCTAAGTATGACTCCTTCTAAATATGATTTTTGTGGTAATTTCTGTATCGCTTACCAGAGCTCAAAAACACACTTCTTTGTGATTATTGTTCTTATTTATCTACTCTTTCTCATCTATCTTGCCATTCATTTAACATTTTGTACAAATGCACTATTCCCTTGAAATTTAAGGCGAAATTCTAAGCCCATTCACTTTACGGCACTCGCGGTGTTTATCGCAATCGGCGCCATGTTTCAGGGCCCTTGGAAGTATATTTTTGATGGGGGTGCTGTAAATTTGTAAGTCTTCACCACTTCGGCGTGGGGTCCGGGGCGAAGCCCTTGGCGGGGGTACAGGGGGCAGAGCAATGGCGCATCCAGGACTGTTCTGATTGGGGGGTGCCAAAAATATCTTAAATAATGAAGGCGTTGAACATAATACCCGCAAAGCGCGAACAAATTGTGAATTTAACGCTTAAAAGGTGATGTTTTAACGTCCCCCGCATAATATTTAGGGTACCGTATTTGGTGTGGTTGGAGGGCCATTATAATATTAAAACCTCTAGAAAACATGTGCGCGGAGCGCGTAAAATGTTGAGCTTGTTGAGCTTAAATAATAAAATATTGAAATGAATACGCGCGAAGCGCGCAAAAATTGGCATTGCTAACACTTGAATGGTCCAGTATGATGTTTTTAACGCCCCCACATAATATCTTATATATTTGGTATGGTTTGAGGGCCATTATAATGTTAAAACCTGTAGAGTTTTAACTAAAATGGTCATGGAAAATTGTCCTGAAGACACCTTGTTAAGCTTAAATATTACAATATTCAAATTAATACGCGCGCGGAGCGAGCAAAAAATTGCATTTCTAATACTAATGGTCCAGTATGATAATAACGTCCCCACATAATATTCATAATTTTTGGTGTGGTTTTTGTATTAAAACTTTGGTCCAGTATGATGTTTTTTTAACGTCCCCCACATATTTAGAATATTTGGTGGGTCTGAGCGCGCAAAATTTGGACTTTTTAAACTAAAATGGTCATGGAAAACTGGCCTGAAGCCATCATGTCACTAAAGCTTGAATAATGAAACATTGAAACTAATGTTCGCAAAAATTGACATTGTCTAACACTTAAATTGGTCCAGTATGACGTTTTTAACGTCACCAATATAATATTTAGAATATTTTGCATGGTTCTAGGGCCATTATAATGTTAAATCATGTATAAAATGTGTGCGCGGAGCGCGCAAAATTTTTCATTATTTGAACTAAAATAGACATGACACTGATGACAATGTATATTTTTTCAAAAATCTTAGGGGTGCTACGCACCCCCTCTCAAAGACCAAGGGGGTGCTGCAGCACCTCAGCACCCCCTTCCCAGGGGCTTGCCATGTTTTATTAATGAATAGTCTCATATTAATATTTTCGTTAGTTCGTAATGGTGTGCATAGCGTATATAGATGTTTGTTATTTTGCGATGGGGTATGAGACTAAATCTGGACCGCGATACTCGCGAAATGTCTCCAAAAAATTCTGCCATTGCGTTTACATGGCGGAGAATTATGATTAAATAATGGAATAATTTAGCATTTTCATGTTTTAAAAAGTGGCTGGAAAGAAAGATGAGGACTTTATGAAGGTGCGTAGCTAGTATGAAAATCAACGGAAATGCAGTTTTGCTGTAATTCACCCGGCTCTCATTCGAAAGCCACACCATTCACTTTATACAGCAAATCAAATTGACAGTTTCTCGCAATACAATTCACGTAGCGTAGTGTTGTCGTTCCTCCCTAGAGAGTAGATCACTGTGATTGTATCGGAACAAGTCTGAGCCACCTCGGACTAGCAGTTCATAACATTTTGTCTTGAAAATAAAAATATCTCTTTGACTTTGAAAATAGAATAGGACGGCGCGGACATAGTACGGGAGCTTTGAGTCTTTGACTTGAGTTATTTTTAGTAAATTTGCTTGGCAACCAGTGTTTCAAAATCAAAACATTCCATGCACGCACTCAACGCTGAGCGTAACACACTTGATTCGCAGTAGGCGCAATGTGCGGTTGCCTTAATTGATTGAGCTGCGCAAGTTGTTTTTGTTTTCACTGGCATTTGATTGTTTTCACCGGGATGCATAGGTCCGCCCCAACCTATACATGGAAACAAAGTACTTTACAATAAAAACTGATGGTTCAACCATGTCTGCAGGCTGAATAATCACAACTTTAGTTATAACCAAAAGTAGTTTGCCTTATATCGCTAAAACTGGTCAAGTCATGCAAGCTTAAAAGGGCTTTAAAATCATGATCCAGTTGCTTGTTAGACATCAGTGAATACATCCCAGCTCATGTCTGTCTTTTACGCTGGATTTAAAAGAGGTAAACATGGAGTTTTTTCCAAGATTGGCGCCATGTCTAAAATGGCCGCCATAACATATTTAGAGATGGTTTTATGGTGCCGTTTAAGTTTATTAAGGTGCTTTGTCAAGAAAGTTGCTATCACAAACAATAATTTGCAGCTTGTATGACAAATGAATATATAGGGTGTGATCAATTTAGGATTGTTTGATTGCACCAACTATAGATGGTGTGACCGGTGACGTAGTGCCCGGCGGTTTGCGTGCGCACCTACAGGGAATGTGCTTTAATTCACACTTGATTGATCATTACTTACCATACGGTGTAATAGTGCAGTAGTCATGGTCTGCAGGCTTCTCGTTACATTGCGTTTTCGCGTCTGGGGACGCAATATTTTTGCTAAAAACGCAGTACATTTTAAACTGGACTCTTTATTGCGTCCAGCTGGACGCAATAATTTTTAATCGTGTGTCAAGATAATTTTGCACGTGTAAGCTTACAAGTATCAGTTTTCGTGACAATCCAAATCAAAGTATTGATTGATAGGGATAGGTTAATTACAGGTAACAGTTGAAAGTCATGACGGGTGTTGATGAGCCAGGCTTATCAGGGATTTTTGACTCGGACCCCATAATTTCTTCTCGGACCCCATAATTTTGAGAATTGGTAGATTATGGGGTCCAGTGGACCCCATAATATTTTTACCTAACGAGAAGCCTGATGGTCTGCATCCCTAAGCACAATGAGAGACCAGGTACTAAATCTGGTTGCCCGGCAGTATGCGTACGCACCATAAGGGCATGTGCTTTTAAAATTGGTGCTCAGTGATGTGTGTTTTGCTTTCATATAGTATGAAGTATGCAGACATGCAGTAGTCATGGACTAGTACCTCTAGCATGTCTTTAGAGTTAGACCAGGCGCTAATCAATTTGTAAACACTACTGATGTAAACAACGGTCACCTCATCTATAAAATTGATGCCGCATTTATATGCATTCAAATAAGCAACACATACAAAATGTTAAAGTATATTCTTATGTTTTATAATGCAATCCCAAAAAACCTCACTTGATTCGTTTGAAACCAATTTAAAATATCAATTATGGCAGGCTGCAATGATGATCTCTGATCAGCCCCCACTTCATAAGGGAATATCAATATTTTATCCCAAGCTGGCATTCCAGCAATATCAATAAAAGTTTTTCATTCTTAAATCTAAACATAATTACTTTATAGTCTCACAAAATGAGGAGCATGTATCACCTGATTTGATTGCATTTAAGTCCTCAAAATCAAAATTCATGCAAGAAAGATTAGAACGGTTTCAATTGACCGATAGGTAAGTTTTGTCTCTTAGAATTGGCCAAATTCATAGCATATAGTAGACATTTTGCTGTTTTTATCCGTTTCGTCGCACTAAATGGTGGTTTGGTTTTCACTGCATCTTCAGAAAAGTAAAACCAGTACTCAAACCAAATGACTATGGATTTGTAGCTGGGATTTAAAGCTACAATTGTGAATTATTTCATACGACTGGCTTATTGAATAGCAAAGTTATGAGGTAGAAGGTAGAACTTATTGAATGACCCTCGTATTATGATTTATGATCAGAAATGTAAATCTGCAAGAAATTCTATTTTCTAAACATGATTTATGATCAGAAATGTAAATCTGCAAGAAATTCTATTTTCTAAACATCTTGAATAGAGGGCGCCCCCTGGAAAAGATCACATAATGGGTTATCAACATAATATACCTTTAATCGATAATCATCCTTCAGTTTAATTTGTAGTATGACCTCATCATTTAAGTTAGTGCTCCCTTATTTTGAACCCAGTGTTACCAGCATGTTATTACCTGATTGGTTGTGTACGTTGAAGAGGACGAGGCCTTTGTAAAATCTTTTTTATTTCATGGTTCTGGGGGTTGGTTAACACAAATCCCTGCTTTAAAATTGTCATTGGACTAAAGCAAAAAATATCTATTACCAAGATGTCAGCTTTTTAAATATTTTAACCAAACAGTTATGGATGAAATAAAGAGAAAAAAAGAACATTGCAGAATTCCTGAAAAAGGATGCGTGAGGGGTAAATTTTCCAAAATCTCTCTCTGACTTTGATCGCATCATGACAAAAGTGAAACAGATATCAATTATATTTTACTATAAATGCGTAGCTATGATTTAGAGCTATAATTATGACAAATGTCATGAGGCTGACATTCATATTAGCGATGTTATGAGTGAGGAGGTAGAACTTATTGAATGACCCTCGTATATTCTGAGTTATACAGTGATACAATTTCTAATTACTTCAAAAGCATGGATTTAGAGTGAATTTAGAGTGAAAAATAAATTGTTCTGCTAACAGGACAGTTTATTTTCACTCTTTAAACTATGATTTTGAAGTAATTAGGAATCGTATCGATCTGTAACTCGGAATATATTTATGAATTATGATCAGAAATGTAAATCTGCAAGAAAATCTACTTTCTAAAGAAAATCATGAATATAGGGCGCCCCCTGGAAAAAATCACATAATGGGTTATCAACAATAACAGTGCTGTGGCAGAACTGGATCGCTGCACACAGCAGGTATGAAGGGGGCTTCATATCTTGTCTTATAAGTACCATACGAATGCTAAAAACCCTTTCAAAAAATTATATACCAACACACTCACAATTGATTACTTTTCTATATGATCAACATCTAATAAAAAGAAAATTATCATCAATATTAAACTAAAATGTTTGGTTTCCAAAAATAAATTAGTTATATGGATGTTGTATCCATGGTAACACTGTCATGGTAACCCCTTGTGTTGTCCCTGCCATTCTTACTGTGTAATGGATCTTTTAATTAGCCAGTATTGTACCACTCTAGTCAAGTAGTATTCTATGATCAATGAAGCGCAAATTGTACACGTGGGAGAGAGTGAATTAATTAAAACATGTATCGATAGAGACTTGAAGTTGAAAATGGAATTTAAATTTATTGCAGACCTCAATTAACAAAAAACTATCAAAAACAACAACCATGTTCTACAAGCCCAACCGACCTATTTCTGTAGAAATTGGTGAGAAAAATGTGATGTTCAAATCAATATTGACCCAATTAATTTTGGCATATCCAAAAACAGCAACAATGTTACAGACTTTTAAACTGTTTATAGTCATAAAAACCAAAACCTGAGAGGTCTGTTTTCCCAGTGTATTTGTATTTATTTATTGTTTTATAAAAAAATATTTTTAATTAATTAATTTAAATATTTAATTTACTAAATAAATATTTATTTACTAATTAAATATTTATTTACCAATACAGTATTTATTTACTATTAATTAACTATTTATTTACTAATTATTTAATTATTTTTTATTTATCTATCTTTTTATTGATTGATTGATTTAATTATTTATTTTATTATATATTGTTTTGAATAAATATTTTATTCTAATTTTTATTTAAATAAATTTATAACTTTTATGCCTGCAAATCACTGTGGTGGCATAATTGGCGCGTACCTGCATCCATGGATAAGTTGTATGGAGCCCATTGATGCAGGGAACCAGTATACAATTTCCACGGATTGCCTTATAGTACTTTTCACAGTTTTATCGTTTAATTATCCCTTGTTATTGCTTAAATTTTCCCACACCAAGTAGGTATATACCGTATCCTGCTTTTATTCTTTGCATTTAACATTTTCGAGATATCCTAATGTATCAGTTCTCTGATCCTTGGTGTGTTTTGTTCTTGCATCCGTTGGATTCATCTTTTTACATTTTTTTACTTCCCTAGGCCTAAATCGTTACCTATATATTGAGCTGCCATTGATGGCACAATTTATGGAGGAGAAGGGAAGGGCATGCCTCTATTATTTCATTTATCCCCTGATTTGTCTCCCCAAACGCACACAAATCATTTTTTGACATTAACACATAATTAGCTTATAGTTGGTTGGAGTGCCAAGTTTCAGACCAAATTAAGGTAATTTTAGGCAATGTTGTTCTTTATCTCTTCCTCCCTCCCCTGACAATGATGTTGCTCTAAGCTTCTGGCAACTTGCTGATTATTGGCCTTCCTCCTCTCCTGCCACTGTCACATTGTGATAAACCAGCAGGCTTTGCCGTTCCTTAACCCATTTCTGGTCGCGCGATTTATCGCGCTCCTTAATTGTCCATCCTCAATATTATTACTATACCTTACACACAGTCGAAAAACGTAAATAAATAAAATATTGTCAGTGTTGCTATAAAAAAATCTCCCCCTGGAAATCGCGTAAATTCAACCACACCCTGTACTAGTGTAGAATCTCATTCTGGCAAGGATAGGAGCACAATTGGGCGTGGTTGTCACGGCTCTCATTAATTCCAAAACCACGTGCAAGCAGCATAAATTGACCGTACAGTTCGTGATGAAAAAACGTAACATTTCTTTTTATTTTTGACGTATCAAAGCAGCATCAGTTGACCGGTCGATAAATAAATGCGGCACTGTTTTCAGTGGGGGATAACCAAAATAAAAATGGAGGCTACCGCGACCGCTATAAACAGGGAAAGCCGATCAGCAACATAATCTGACGTTTCACATTGGTCATAAATTGCTCTCCTCGATTATTCCGGGGGAGCTTTTAAAATGCTCTCCTCGTGCTCTCCTAGAGCACTTCAGGAGAGCGATTAAAAGCTCCCCTGCCAATTTCAAACGGCAAAGCCTGAACCAGGCCAAAGTTTTTATTTTGCGATCCAATACCCATGACTATATAGTTTAATCAGTTCCAAATTGGCGATATATATTCAGGTTTTTTACCTATCCTCGCACAAAAGTAATCCAAGCGTGCGCAAGCTAATTTGGTATGCACGCATCACACTTGACATTTCGCCACTTTGCACCATGTGAGAATTTTCCGCACCCACACTCTTCTGTATTAATTCGCTACTATAAGCAGGTTCGTCAATTTGGAACTGATTGAAGTAGAATGTTGACCACACACTTGTTTGTGTGATCATCATAGAATAATCAATAACCTCCTTTGTTTCTTTTCTCCAATCCATTTGCAGGTGCTGTCAATCATTGGCGTGATATGTTTCATCTATTACTCCTACTACCATTTTGACAACCTACATTTCCATGTGACTCACTTCTATGCTAACATTGGTCAGGCCCATGCTATGCATTTGGTTGGACAACGCTACATGAATGGAAAAGGTGTAGATAGAGATATGGATATGGCAATGCAATGGTTCAGGTAAGGCACTCCCACCAGCACCAAAATGAATATAATAGATCAATTAATTAATCAATCAATTGATTAATAATGAATCAGTTATAATTAGTCATATCAATAAGTGATAAACAGGTTAGGTTGTCCATACATTGAGCAAAAGTAGGAGTCATTAGGTATGAAAAGGACTGACATTGGAAAGGGTATAGGTATGTGCTGCCCTGAAGACCCCCTTTTTCTCCCTCTTCTGCTCGCTCTTAAGACCCCCCTTTTGAGCCTGCATCAGTTCTTAAGACCCCCATTTTATTGGAAATTCAAAAATTTGCATTCCAAAGCCCTAAAATATTTAAAAAACATGCGCTCTAAAAAAAAAGGGGGGAAAAAACAGTTCTTAAACCCTACTTTTTGGAGAAAATCAGTTCTTAAGACTCATTTTTTGTCAAAAATCAGCTCCGAAGCCCCCGGTTAAAGACCCTGGATGGCACACCCCTACCCCAAAAATAAGTTGAGTGCCCCCCACCCACCCACCGGGATTTCCACCTACTCAAGGAATAATTGCACCATAACTTGAAATTGGTACCATAAAGAAACAAAATAAATATCTGAGGGCTATGTCTTCAGGTATAGAGGGTATGCAATGAACCAACCAGAACGGTATAACAATGGATCGGGCAGCCATTATGGAGGTATAGGCTAGTCACGTATTTGGATTGACAATTAAATTTCCCGCTCCATGTGATCTGAACTGACCAAGTCATATTGTTCCGTGGAATCCATCTTGGAGGCACAGTTCAAATGAGGACATAGTGACGTAGCATTGCATACTCTCTATAGGCAGCAGTTGTCATTTTGTGCATCTAATGATTTGCATTTTAATTTGACCTTTACAGATCAGCAGCAGACAAAGGTCATCCGCATGCATCTCATAATTTGGCAGTGGGGCACTTACAAGGGTACACAACAGATGTCAAAAATAAAGAGTAAGTCTAAGTCAAAAATATGGTCATAATTTAATTATAATTTTTTTAGGATTTGACACCAAAGTGTTATATAATGTGATTCGATATGTCAACTGGATCACGCTTCTGGTTTCTGAACCTGATCACAATGATCATTTATCAAGGCGCATGATCTGGTTACCAGGGAGTTATGTTTATCCCTTTGCTGACAAGTAGGATAATAACAAATATGAAATTAAAATAGAATTGCATGGAAGTATGGAAGCTTAGGCATGAGTTCAAGACAATAATAGTTAATGAATCATATAACAGGAACAGGTGACAAGCACGTACTCCATGCATTGGCATTTTTTTTCTGGACGATTAATTTAACACTTACTGACTCTCCAAGAAAACACCAATACAATTTCAAACAATTGCAAACATCTAAATGAGCAAAGTTATTTGAATTTTAATTACATTTAAGAATGGCATGTTTTGATCCAGTCTGCAATATGTACAACCATGATCAAGTATTAAAGATCTATATTTTACATGTCCTTAACGTTGTTGGACCATTATCGTTTACCATGAACACAGCACCGTTGGAAGACGTCATTGATTTACATGGCCTTGGCATCTAGCGCCACCCGTATAGAAAGTAAACATACTTATGAGACCATTTTTGCACCATAATGTTTTTAAGGACCAGTGATTACACTGACAAGATTTCATCGATATAGCTCCTTTACTTTTGGGTGATTTCAAAAACTTTTTGATACCCCCTCGTAAAGATGTGTTTAAATTGATACTTATTTACTATACAGGGTGAGTCAAAAATCAAGGTCAAATGGCCGTTTCAAATCGTGCACAATGTTGTTTGACTCACCCTGTATATTGGGTCTTACGTAGCTCCAATACGACTGTGCTGCTCATGCGTGATGCATTTAGGGTGATAGAGTTATTACAAGATTTAGGGATACTACATCCTCCCTTCTTTTAAATAGAGAATGTATTATCTTAATTTTTGATGAGATAATAACTATGATATTCATGCGATGTATGACTTTATTCTGCCAAAGACTTGTTACATTGGAAATTAAAGTCATGTTTCTCTTTCTTGTACAGTGAGGCCAAAGAGTTACTGAGATTTGCCGCATCTAAAGGTGTACCAGAAGCAGAAGATGCCTTGAGTAGAATGTGCCCATATGGAGAATGCTGACAAGGAGAACATGACCATTAACGAGACATCTACGAACTAACAAGAGTTAAAATCATCAGTGTATCATATACTGTAAAAGTGGTAATTTTCACACTGCATTAATTTTCACTCTTTTCCACTTTTCACACTTCAAGCAGCTACTGTGAAAATATAAATGTTTGAATATACTTAAGTCTCTATAGTGAACTTTTAAGTTGCAAATTTAAGAACAAACAAGATGGTTCAAAATTGGCAAAGTGTGAAAATTATAACCATGTAAAATTACCACTTTTACTTATGGTCTATATGTACTTGTAAAATGCATTTTAACCTAGGGCAGCCATATCACATAGGGCCTTCTGGCACTATACCATTGATATTAATAAATGGATGTGACTTGCCATATTCTTGCTCGAACAAACATACTCCTGGTAAAAAATAACACCCCGTCATCATAGCATTAATTCACTTTAAAAGGGAAAAGTGAACACGGTCAATAATTTGATCTGAATGTGCCATGCTGCTGTCTATTTTACATACTTTTTAATGTTCACACTTTTTTGGGCAAAACACGGCAACAAGGCAACTAGGCAATTGAGACTAAGTATCTTGCTGAAGGACACAAACATGTTAGCCCTGGCGGGGCTAGGACTCACAACCTTATGATCATGAGTCCCGCTGTTCTGCTGAACTACACATGCTCTCAGATAACACAAGTCAAAATGGTGATTGGTAATTGCAGTGGATAAGTCCATAAAAGAGGTTGCTTAATATAAACCCTTTACAAAATGTAATAAATAAAAATATATTTTTAGGATAATATGCTACAATGTTGGTGGAGGGGAATATCTTTTACCAGGAGTATGATAGATGAATTAAACATTTCAGGGACATTTTAGCAGACGACGAATCGGACAGATTTCTTGCTATGATTTGTTCCTGCAATTATACATGCATTCTTGTAAGCAATAAGTTATAAGCAATATATTTATATCTTTCTACAACATTCCACCTGCTAAAATAGTGTATAGCAATAGCCTATATTTATGTCTTTCTTATATTTATTTATTTCTTTCTTAAACATTTTACCTGCCCTTTCGATTGAAATGTTAAATGAAACCATTGCTGAAGCGGCCATACACCAATTGATTAGTTTTCAATCACATTATAAAGGAATGCGAAGAGGAGGACATACATATCACCATTTAAAGAATCGGTGTGTATTAGCATGACTCATGATCATGTCTTTACTCTTTTGAAGTCCTTATTTTGTATAAGAAATATCAAATTCTAAAGATATGTCTTCACCTTTTGAACTCTGGCTCCCAACCGGTTTAGGTATTTTAGGGCAAAATAACACAACATGGATTTTTAAGGAAATTAAACATTGATAAATATGATACCTCTGAATGCCAGTGATTGATCCACTGATCCGACTTTGAATAGTGATCAAACATGATTTTGCGCCATTCGTATTGATATGGACATTGTGTGACTATTTATTTGTTTGTAAATACAGCAGATTTTTAAATCCAACCAGTTAGTTCTGAAACCTCAGGAAATTAAAACCATATATGTGACCCGTATATTTCAGGAAATATATTGGCCTCTATCTCAAAACTGTTGCCGACAACATGTCCTTTTTTGAAGCGACTGGTCACATATATCCTAAAAGAGTACGGTATATTCTCACACCGCATTTCACCTTGTCCTTTATACCTCATCCTCTTCCTTGTATATCTGTTTTTCTACATTCTCCCAACAGGGGATGTGGGTATCAAATATACTACTGTAAGCTACTGTTTGTCATGAAGTCAGAATACACCCTCAACGATGATTGTGTGTATTTTTCATCACAATTTACCTTTCTCAACAACTATCCCACTAATATGTACCACCTTAACAAACTATAACAAAATTGTAACCATGAAGTTTCACATGTTATGAATATTTTATGTTTGTTGAGATTGTATTACCTTATTATCCCTATTAAGCGCCCAGGGCGGTTAGCAAAGTCATTTTGGGTGGGCGCTTATTATGTTACCTTTTTAAACTCATTTATCGTACTAAATAAAATGTACAAGTGGTCATTTGAAGATGCTGACCATTTGATGATCATTTGAAGATGCTGACCATTTGATGGTCATTTGAGGAGGCTGACCATTTCATGTACTAAATGAAATATATGTACAAGTGGTCATTTGAGGATGCTGACCATTTGAAAAGGTGGGCGCTTATAAGGGATTGTTTGTTGGTAGTCATTGCGAAAAACAGGGGTGGGCGCTTACAAGGTCCTGGGCGCTTAATAGGGATAATATGGTACTACAAGTACCATTTAGTTAAAGATAACTAGCTCCAATTAAGAGCCTGGAATTCCAGAGCAACACACCCTCATCTATGTTGAAGTTCATGCAACAGGGAAATTTACAAACTCTTTTGACAGGATTTTAGAACCCTTTAAACCCCTCAACACGATACTCATATATCGAGCCCTATCACAAAAACACCTCTTTATGCATGCTTTCAGTACCGGTATTAAATTTGAGTGCCCCTCTTAGGCATTCTACATCCTACAGAATGTGCCTTTAAGTATCAGAAGCCTATAGAGGCCCTGCATATGACACAGTTTACAGGAATCATGGCTGACTACTGAACTTTGTTCACCATAACTATGAGAAGCTAAAAATCCCATTTTATTCATGCAAGTTTACATCACTTTTGAAATTCAAAGACTAAACTGAATGGACTGTAGTACTCCATGATTCCGGTGAATGGCGCATGGTTGATTCCTTTCTATGAAGCCGATCTATGAATATGTGCAATGCCTATTTATCATTTCAATTTTGAGACCGTATTTTTTTTAACATTTGCTGAAATACAAATGTATTGTTTTCTCATATACCTTGTTTTGTGCCATCCAGTAAATAAGTTTTGAATAATATCGATATTTTAACAAACCAGTACTAGTAATTGGCTATTTAACTAAATGTAAGTGTGATCCACGCCAGTCTGATGACAAACCAGTTGTATGAGAGATTTTCAGAATTCAAGAGCAGATTTTGTTTTAAAATTTAAATCTATGCAAAATAATAAAATATTTACATAGTATAGACAGTTTCTGCCTTTGGAAAAGATCCAGGTAGGATAAAAAATGAGCCAGTTTAATTTAACAATATGCTATTGCAATTGATAAGCAGTGTGGCAATCTTAAGAGCACGATCGGTGAAATTATAAATGAGATAACTTTAAACAGATTTACATAATTTGATTGATTTATGTTTGGGTGGATCATACATGTGTAGAGTTTTATGTGCAATATTGTTGTGTAAATAAGGATTGATATCATTTATAAATGCCCATCAGGCTTTTACTCTGGGGCTGATACAATTATTTCTTGAAAATGGCAGATATTAGACCCCTTGATGCATTACAAATACAATTAAAAAACCTTACTATGTGAAATTAATCTCAATGCTTTGCACACAAAATAATATTTCTAAGTCCTGTATGCTACAATAATCAAAGCAAACAAATCTCGATTAATTTGCCACATACGTGTGTCACATACTGTGCACTCACATATGTTGTGCGTCACATATGCACACATGATGTGCGTCACATATGCACACATGCGGTGCGTGTACCAGGCATGAACATACAGTGATCCAAAAACATATCGTTAGCCTGCTTCGATAATTGCCTAACTCATTTTTTCTAGTTTTGAGAAAACAACAAAAATAGGAAAAGTGAGTTAGCCAGTTATCGAAGCAGACTGACGATATGTTGATTAGCACCATGAATAGTACAGGTGAATTCCAACAGGAGCAGTACCTGTTGGATAGAATTAGGTTGGGGATATACCTTTAAGTGAAATGTGGCTTGTTGTAGGCCTAAGCGCAGTTAATATGACCAAATTTTTAAACATTTTATAATAATTACAATCTGCCTAACTCACAATGCTGACTTAGGCAGAATTGCAATTGTATATTATTACAGCATGTACATAATGTAATGAAGTCATGATTTATGCAAAAAACTTTCACTGAAAAGTGAGTTAGTCAATTATCGAAGCAGGCTGACAATATACGGACTTGACTGATGTGTTGTAATTGTTGATCGAGAATATTTGTTTTGATTATAGTTATCTGTGCAGGAGAAAAAAGCCTTGGGAAAAGATTGAGATTGTGAACCCTGCCAAATTTGGTTCCTGAACAAACCATCTCCAAATTTGTATTCAATACACAAACACCATACATGTACAATCATACTATGTAGCTTTAGTTATCTCTCGTCTTGACTATGGTAATCTTCTTCTCTTTGGTGCTACGGAACATGAATTGAACAGAGTTCAAAGATTGCAGAACAATGCCGCTCGGTTGATATGTTCCATATCCATGCGTGACCATATTACTCCCACGCTTAAAGAACTCCACTGGCTGCCCATACGGGAAAGGATTCAATTCAAACTCTGTCTTTTTGTCTTCAAAAGCATGAACAATACTGCACCTGGATATTTATGCAATTTACTGTCACCATATGTTCCTCGAAGAGCTCTTCGTTCTGCAAATGACATTACTCGCCTAAATGTTCCTAGGACAAATAAGGTCTTGGGTCAGAAATCTTTCAGTGTAGCTGGTCCACGGGCATGGAACAATCTCCCTCGTACCATAAGAGAAACTGACAATATCTCTCATTTTCGTTGTAGTCTAAAGACTCGCCTTTTTCCATGCTAAATGTATTTTGTGTACTGATGTGTTACATGCGCTATGATCTAGATGGAATAGCGCTATATAAATATTAATTGTTATGTTATGTTATATTGATAAGACTTTTTAGTGTTCATATTATGTAAAATGTATATACAATTGTGTGTAATAATGTTGAATCTTGTGTAACTAGGATCAAACTTCTGTCGTAGTATATAACCCGTCCCATTCACAAAATGTCTTAAAATATCAGTTTTTTTATGAATCCAAGTTCATGTAGATATATTGACATTCATTTGGGGAAACTATGACAAAAAAGGTCTATTTTATTACCAATGCTGCTGTGTGGGGTAAAGTCGCCTATTTTCGGTCAGCGCCTATTTTCGGTCACTTCGCCCAAATCGTGTAATAAAAATGACTTCGTCGTTATAAACTGACGACTACAAAACCCCCGCATAGTTGATGCCTGGTATTGCTTTTAAAATGGCGACGACCGATGCAATTACACGATTTTGCCCAGTGACCGAAAATAGGCGCTGACCGAAAATAGGCGACTTTACCCTATATAATACATGAAAGAAACACAGAATTTGTTATAGTCTATTATATCAAATAATACTTATCAGTAGATATTGTACAAATAAATCACCTGTTGTATTTTACACACAGGCATCAATTATATCCCAACATTTTTAAATAGCATTTTGTATAGAATATATTGAGCAATTTTGAAATTTCTTTGTCAGTGCCTTCTATTCGGGACTTTAAAGTGTCCATTTTTTCTATGCTGTAGTACTTAGTATGACAATGTGTTAATATCACTGAATATTGTGTGCTATTATAGAGGATGTTGTGCAATTATTAAAAATTTAAACCTTGAAATCTATCCATGTATTAATATATTATGTGTGTGATTTTACTAGTGTGCAAACATTCTACCTAAATCAATTAACCTATTTTGATTATCCTCGGAGGCGGGTTTGGGAGGATGATCCCACCTTGCCCACCGGGTCACAAAGTGCATTGACCTCGTGGTACACTGCATTGCGCCTAGTTAAAGTGCACGCTTATTTTGCAAGGCTCACTATGATGCGTTGTGTAACACGCGCCAGCCAACAGCTATGCACCATCAATACGTATTGCCAAAGTTGCTTGGCTGCATACTCTAAATATGAAAATAGGAACTAAAAGCATAACACAGTATATATGGTAGCTAACGCCTTTTAGTCGGGTATGTACAGGGGGTTTCCGTGCACCCCCACAGGACTAAACCAAACCAACTTTTTTTAGGTGTCTTTTAGGGTCCTTAAACACATTTTAGATGTTAACATTGAAAAAAATGGGATGCTCTCCAGATATCCAAGATGGCGTCCAAAATGGCCGCCAAAACTGGTCAAATCTCATAAAATGACATATAGCAATTAAATTGTATAGTGAAAGTATAGTTTTAATAGTGGGATGTATGTAGTAGACCACTAGACACTCATATCTGGACATTTTGCTCTGTTAACATGCCTAAATCTAAGATGGCCGCCAAAAATGGTAAAATTTCATATATTGGCATATATAAACCAACATATATGATCAGAGTATAGTTTTAACAATGGGATGCATCGGTGAGACCACTAGAAACTCATATCTAGTAATTTTACTTTGTTAACATACTTTAAAACCAAAATGGCCGCCATATTAATGGCTAAAATTGGTCAAAATTGGTCAAAATTTCATCAAATAGCATAATATCAGCTGAAATGTATGATGAAATTATAATTTTAACAATGGGATGTATGTGTTAGACAGCTAGTAACTCATATCCGATAATTTTGCTTTGTAAACATAGTCCAGAATCTAAAATGGCCCCCAAAATGGTTCCAGAAGTTGCTGCAAAAATTGTCAAATTCCATAAAATGGGATAATATCAACCTAAATGTATGATGAAAATATAGTTTTAAGGATGGGATGTATGTATTAGACCGTAAATATTTAATATCTAGTATTTTTGCTTTGTTAACATACTTAAATATCCAAAATGGCCCCCAAAATGACTGAACAAATTGTTTGAATTCCATAAAATGGGATAATATCAACCAAAATATATGATGCAAGTATAGTTGAACTTTGGGGGTATATAATAGACAACTAGTAACTCATATCCAGTATATTTGCATTGCAATAACATACTTTAAAACCCAAGATGGCCACTAAAATTGCCGCTGTAAATGTAAAAATAGTCTACATGAGTGTATGATAGTCATAAATAGATATTGTCAGAGTGTATATTACATCAAATTCACCAAATAGTATGTTCTAAACTGCTAAGCTATTGCTTTTAGAAATAAGGCCCACCTTTATGACAATTTTGATTCAGTATCACTTTCCAAAATGGCTGCCAGAATGCTGTCCCATTAGATGTTGGGGTATTGGTATTACATAGTATGGTCATTTACAATATAAAAAAATTGTTTTAGGTTATTTAACATCAACTTATCCATTCTGGCAGCCTTTTTGGAAAGTGATACTGAATCAAAATTGTCACAGAGGTGGGCCTTATTTCGAAAAGCAATAGCTTAGCAGTTTAGAACATACTATTTGGTGAATTTGATGTAATATACTCTCTTACAAGATCTATTTTGGATTAACATACACTCATTTACAGCGGTAATTGTGGTGGCCATCTTGGTTTTAAAGGATGTTATTACAATGCAGATATACTGGATATGAGTTACTAGTAGTTGTTTATTACATTACCCCTCAATGTTAAAACTATAATTTCATCACATATTTTGGTTGATATTATCCCATTTTATGGAATTCCAACAATTTGTCATTTTGGGACCCATTTTGGATTTTTAAGTATGTTAACAAAGCAAAAAATACTAGATATGAGTTACTAGTGGTCTAATACATGCATCCCATCCTTAAAACTATATTTTCATCATACATTTCGGTTGATCCTATTTTATGGAATTTGACAATTATTGCAGCCACTTCGGGAACCATTTTGGGAACTATTTTGGGGGCCATTTTGGATTTGAAATGTGTTAACAAAGCAAAAATACTGGATATGAGTTACTAGTGGTCTAACACATATATACCATCATTAAAACTATATTTATATCGTACATTTAGGTTGATATTATCCCATTTTATGGAATTTGACAATTATTGCAGCCACTTCGGGAAACATTTTAGGAACCATTTTGGGGGCCATTTTGGATTTGAACTGTGTTAACAACGTAAAAATACTGGATATGAGTTACTATTGGTCTAATACATATATATCATCATTAAAACTATATTTATATCGTACATTTAGGTTGATATTATCCCATTTTATGGAATTTGACAATTATTGCAGCCACTTCGGGAACCATTTTGGGAACCATTTTGGGGCCATTTTGGATTTTGAACTGTGTTAACAAAGCAAAAATACTGGATATGAGTTACTAGTGGTCTACACATACATCCCATCGTTAAAATTATATTTTCATCATACATTTCGGTTGATATTATCCTATTTTATGGAATTTTGACCACTTTTGACCACTTTTGGCCATTAATTTGGCGGCCATTTTGGTTTTAAAGTATGTTAACAAAGTAAAATTACTAGATATGAGTTTGTAGTGGTCTAACACATACATCCCATTGTTAAAACTATACTCTGATCATACATGTTGGTTTATAAATGCCAATATATGGAATTTTACCATATTTGGCGGCCATTTTGGTGGCCATCTTTGATTTAGGCGTGTTAACAAAGCAAAATGTCTGGATATGAGTGTCTAGTGGTCTACTACATACATCCCACTATTAAAAACTATACTTTCACAATATAATTTAATTGCTATATGTCATTTTATGAGATTTGAGGGAGCACAACACTATGTCGCGTCCCATTGACTTTACACGGCAAGTACTCCATATTCAAGTCGCTGTAAATCCAGAGTGCTCGCGACTAGATCAGTGAAATTTTGATATGTTTTAGGACCATCTGTGTATTTTAACATATCTCAATATGAACTAAAAAAGGCCGTCAAGATTTTTTGCTAGAAGCCGTTGAAATTAAATGGTATGATTACGCGAGTAAATATTCGGTTCTAACCCGTTAATGCACCATGTGTGTAAATCGGCCCGTTATTTATATTTCAGCTAAACTCATCGAATTTTCTGTTGTAAACATTAAATATATAGTCCATAAAATCCATAAAACGCAAATTTGATATCATTACCAGTAAAATTGATGCCAATTTTGCACATTCACTTGGTCAAAAGGAACTATTATCGTACTCAAGTTTTGCCGGAAGTGCCGCGCAAAACCGACTTAGTGGTGTGCTCCCTTCAAGGTGACACTTTTGGTCAAAATCATTAAAAATTTGATATCAACTTGTTCAGCACAAAATTTTGAATAAACTAGCCAGATATCATGTCAATCGAACACTCCGTTTTTGAGATATGCTCAGATTGCGGAGAGCGCATCTTGCGTAAAATCACTATATTCCGGGGTTTTTATCCTAATCGGACGCGCGTTCTAGGCCTACACTCAACATACTCAAGTAAATTCAACTTTTTTGAGTGAAATCCGGGGTGCAAATCCAACCGATTTTGATTTTGATCAGTCACTGATAATGTTGAACTAACATAACAACTGAAAAAGTCACATTTAATGTATAAAAAAGAGCACCCCCCCCCCCCCTGGTCCTTGTTAAACCAAACAATTTTGGCATAGTGCGATATTTAAACTGCCCAGATCTGAAATCTACGCATAGATTTGGGTGAAACCCGACTTCAGCATTCACCATTTGTGGTATTCCCGTTTCGTGTGGAGCACCGGTTATTTACCTTAAAGGGAGCACAACACTATGTCGCGTCCCATTGACTTTACACGGCGAGTACTCCATATTCAAGTCGCTGTAAATCCAGAGTGCTCGCGACTAGATCAGTGAAATTTCGATATGTTTTAGGACCATCTGTGTATTTTAACATATCTCAATATGAACTAAGAAAGGCCGTCAAGATTTTTTGCTAGAAGCCGTTGAAATTAAATGGTATGATTACGCGAGTAAATATTCGGTTCTAACCCGTTAATGCACCATGTGTGTAAATCGGCCCGTTATTTATATTTCAGCTAAACTCATTGAATTTTCTGTTGTAAACAATAAATATATAGTCCATAAAATCCATAAAACGCAAATTTGATATCATTACCAGTAAAATTGATGCCAATTTTGCACATTCACTTGGTCAAAAGGAACTATTATCGTACTCAAGTTTTGCCGGAAGTGCCGCGCAAAACCGACTTAGTGGTGTGCTCCCTTGACCAGTTTTGGCGGCCATTTTGGACGCCATCTTGGATATCTGGAGAGCATCCCATTTTTGTCAATGTTAACATCTAAAATGTGTTTAAGGACCCTAAAAGACACCTAAAAAAGTTGGTTTGGTTTAGTCCTGTGGGGGGTGCACGGAAACCCCCTGTACATACCCGACTATTTACTGTTCTGTATGAAGTTTGGTCCGTGCTTTTAAAGGGATTTTTCATGGAGAAATCTTAACATTGCTCTTGTTTTGCTAATGTCCAAAATCGGATAAAAAGTGAGCATTAGGGATCAGTAAAATTGCTCTAAAATAAAATGGAGGTTAAGTCCACATATGAAATTGAATGTGTTAAAGGATCATACAATACCACAACTTATCTTAGAATATGAAAACATTTGATTGGTGCGTTTAAAGTGTGCTAAGTAAGAAGATAGAATTCCGCCACATTTGTAGTCAAAATCGTGTGCATGAACCATGCTCTGAAATCAATCTCACATACTGTGCTATTTGCATTGACAATCAAATTCTCTCCTAAGCGCATTTAAAAATTGCACCAATCAATTTTTATCATAATATGTAGGATAAGTTTAGGTTTGTTATGATTGTTCTATATACTGAAATTCTGATGTGGACTTACTCTGTGTTTTATAAAGATTTTTGTAGTCCAGAATCTCATATTTTTTATCGATTTTCATCATTTTCTAGGCAAAACAAAGTTGAATAATACACTTTCGCCGCAACAAAAATCTTTTAAAACACCTGTAATTAGCACAGGTACTTAGGAATGTGCTCTATTACATTACACAAAATAAATAAAAACAAATTTCATTTGTCTTGTTTATTTTCCCTTTTATTACATTGAAAGGCATCAAGGCTATTCAGTTGGACCAAATAACTCATTAAATCATAATAGAGTAAATAATACATGATTGTAGTAAATAATATATACTGGTATATAAAATGTAA
The DNA here is from genome assembly GCA_035610835.1 of Ophiura sarsii. Taxonomy (NCBI): domain Eukaryota; kingdom Metazoa; phylum Echinodermata; class Ophiuroidea; order Amphilepidida; family Ophiuridae; genus Ophiura; species Ophiura sarsii. The sequence goes on along the minus strand of CM069458.1, from coordinate 16,338,841 downwards.
AATGATGAAATAAAGTATAACAAAATTTTGCAAGAGATTTGCAAACAAACTGATATATAAAAACTTCTTTGGTTTACAATTACAACATCTCCATATAAGGCTTAAAAACAAGTTGGTTTCCTGTCGGCTGCACATATTTCACTTTTTCAATTTTACCACATTTTGGTTTTTATTTGAGAATGTGGAAAAGCATTTCCAAAATGCTTTATTTAGACCAAATATGCCCGAACTTTTTTAAAACAGAAATTAAGATGGCATGAGATAAAATTGGTCTTTGGTGGTCTATGAATTGATAACTATGCAAAAAACTTAATTTGCATTTAATTTAAAGGTGTATGTTATGATCACTTTTTTGGCTATGATATTTTTTTCACATCAAGATATTTTGATATCAGAGGAATCCCCAGATTTTTCTCATTATGTCTGTAAAATCTTAGGGCCAGAAAGAAATGTTCCATTTAGAAATTATATGCTAAAATGTGGTGAATTACTGCCAAATGTGGTTAACCACCCACCCGCCAGTTTGTGTACTAATCAATGGGTAAATTTATTGTGACCATGTACTTCTAAAATAAGAACCATTAGAGTTATGCAACTCAAACTTTGGAATGCGACCATTTTAAGGATGACCTTTCATGTGAAATAGAAAACATCAAGTTGAAAATCGGACCAGCAATCAGAACATCTCAAAGGTAGATAGATGACCCGATCATATTTTCATAACACAGATTTTTCTCAAACATATGGAGATTTTCATATCATATGAAAGATCATATTTTTCTGATTAACATACTGAAATTTGACAGTCCAAATCAGTACGATTACGGAGAAATCTGGGAAATAACATCGAATTACCGCGAAAGGTGGTTAACCACCAATATAGTTTGTGTACAACTCAATGGGCACATTTCACGGCATCTTGTGCGTCTAAAATAAGAACCATTGGAGTTATGCAACTCAAACTTTGGAATACAACTCTTTTAAGGATGACCTTTCATGTAGAATAGAAAATTTCAAATCGGAACATCTACCTCTAACTATAATGCAGATCGGTTAAAAAACAAATTCGAAAATAACAAATGATAAAAAACACATTTCACATTTACGTTTTCAGGCCACCTACGGGAAACAAACCTTTTTTTAGTTTTCACGTTATTGTCAAAACAATTCCCTGGCAAGAGTGACTATTTATCTATATACTAATTTTCGGAACATGGCTTTATTAGATAGTTCAATATAATTTTACACTCGCGTTCCTCCTCAACTGAAAAAGCGTGGTAATTGCGCCTCTAATACACGAGCTAATTAGATAGTTCAATGCCCGTTTTTTACCGTTTTCAGACATGCGCAGAAAGGATCACATGTGAAAATCCGAAATGTTGAATTTCTTTTACTCGGGTAGCTACTTTCGGACACAAATTGTGGTTTTCGGAATGAGTGATGACATATGGTCTTCACCCAAAATATTTTCTTCAGGGATATAGCTACATTTCTGTATATGCGGCTGTTTGTTATTCTTAAAGATCGCATAGTAACAAGCATTTATACGTCCGACAAATAAAAATACTTCACGACATTTTCTAAATGTAAACAAAAACTCTTACACAGATCTTAAAGTGACACTTTCACATTAGTAACATAGATGAATGCGACGTTTGCTAACGATATAGAAACTGGCAGTACCATGTCAACCGTTTCTATGTTGTGCTGCGCGACCGCGTTTAACATGGCGCACGCGGTTTGGCGCACACGTAATGACGCAGACAAAAAGTGTACGCGTTTGTGGCGCAAACCGTGCACATTGTAACGGAGCAGAGTGAAAGCATGCAGTCCGTACACTCTTAGAAAAAGGATGCTTCAGGCTCTCAGGGGTTCTTGGCTGTCCCGTATGGATAGGCCTACTGAATTACCTGGATACAGTATGTGCATATGGGCAGTGGCGACACTTGCACCAGCACCATATGTTAAAGGCATATTATGTGATCTTTTCCAGAGAGCGCCCTCTATTCGTGATTTTTTTTAGAGAGTAGATTTTCTTGCAGATTTACATTTCTGATAATAAATCGTACATATATTCCAAGTTACCGAGCGATACGATTCCTAATTACCTCAAAATCATGGTTTTAGAGTGAATGTAGACTAGAATAAAATAAGTTGTCGGATATCCGACAATTTATTTTCACTCTAAAACCATGATTTTGAAGTAATTAAGAATCGTATTGCTATCGCCCTGTAACTTGGAATGTATGTACGATTTATGATCAGAAATGTAAATCTGCAAGAAAATCTGCTTTCAATTTTTTTCGATGTTGAGGGCGTTCCATGGAAAGATCACATAATATACCTTTAAAGGAGTAAAACGGGGTGGCAGGGCAATACAAGAATCGGGGGAGACATTTAAAAGCTAATTTTATGTAACTTTCAATTTTGACATTAATTTAAAATTCAACTTTTTATTATTTGGGGTACAAAATAGGTAGAGACATGCGCTGACAGGAGTATAACTGGGGGTATTAAGAACACGTTGATGGAGTAGGCCTACTCGGATTAAGATCTTGGGTATCTGTATTATTTAACACATTGGGCCTAGGCTCATGGTGTATTAAGGGCACCATGTCACTTACATTATATCAAGGGCACCTTAGTACCTGAATTATTTAAGGACATACTCTTGATTGATATTTTAAGGACATACTCTTGATTGATATTTATATAAACATTTATAACGCTTTGATATTACTGACCTCTGCCTATTGTGACTTTTACTGTCCGCTATCTTCGGCACCCGCGTTTAATTTACTTGACTATGATAAAGTAAGGGACAACGGGTAGGGGCCTACCTGCATTTCAGGTCTCATGGGAGGCCTACATAGGTATCTGGAAACACAAACGTAGGCCTACCTAGATTAAGGCAATGTATAACATGGATAATATCAAAAGCACCTGCGATATTCGGATTATTTAGGGCCCCGTCTGGATTATGTATAGGACATGTTCTTGATATTATTGTATCAAATTTTCTTACGCTTTGTTTACTTATTCCCCGTGAAATTTTCTAGCGGGTCCAGCGCGAAGCGCTGGTTCCCGCTAGTTCATATAATTATATAGACATACCATTTATCTTTCTTTTTTTTGTACTAGAACTTTACCATTGGCTGATAGATACTCCATTTATCTTTGAAGGTTTCTAGCCTTCTATCATGTGGAACTCTTAATGTGCTGTCAATATATACCTGTACAATTACAGACAAAAACTGGCACTTGTGCATATATGCGGTGTTGGTTTCTTGAGATAAATGGCAATAGAGCAAGATAATGGCAAATAATTTTGAAATGTGACTCTAGTGGAATAACATTTTACAACCCTGTATGATCAGTTATACTTAATGTATAATACCATGACATAAACCAATACAGTACAAAATATTGTTTGAAGATACACTTTCTATCTCAACACAGGATCAAAATTACCTGGAATCTTTTATCAGCAGATTTATGACCAAACTTGATTTTCCGGTCCGGGATTGTGCAGTCAGAATCGGGTCATACGCTATGTAGTTTGTGTCGGCCCCATCTTTGTTGAGTGATGGTTGCTTGGCTCTGATGTAAACAACATCCCTAACCCCTCTCTCAAACCAACGAGGATACATATCCAAGATCTTCACTTTCTCCAAGTCCATGTGATGTCCTGGAGACTCGATATGGATATGTTGGGAAACCTCAGTCACCTGTGTTCAAGGAACCAGGGCTTCAGTCCTGGTAATTATTATCTTTTGTTGAGATCGAAAGTGTTACTTCAAAATATTTGATTACCAACACAGATGAACTTTCAGTCTAACATTATAAAATACAATATCAAAATAACCAAGAGAAATACATTTACTGGTTAAACGATTTCTTTCATAAATATAAAAAATTATAATATTTCATAAAGCCCTTATCAAAGTGATCTGTGAAATTAAATTTCACTTCTAATAGTAAATCATCAGAATCATGCTGCTTTATTTTAGCATATAGTGACTGTTAGATGCAACAATTCTATCAGCACATATAAGTGTAACATCCATTTTTGATCTGGGTGTTCAATCATATAAAGTGCTCATCAAAAGGAAGTCATATCGTCAGCCTGCTTCGATAATTGCCTAACTCATTTTTTCTAGTTCTTAGAAAACAACAACAGTATGAAAAGTGAGTTAGGCAATTATCGAAGCAGGCTGGCGATATGTTAAATAGCAACATGAATAGTACAGGTGAATTCCAACAGGAGCAGTAACTGTTGGATAGAACTAGGTTGGGGATATACCTTTAAGTGAAATGTGGCTTGTTATATGCCTAATACGAGTTAATATGACCCATTTTAAACAATTTTCATCATTATTACCACTGTCCGGACAGGGGTCAGACCCCCACCCTTTTTATTTTTGCCCCACCCTTTTTACAGAGCCACCCTTTTTATTTGGGAATGTTCAACCCCCACCCTTTATACCGAAAAGGGGACATTTTGATCATTTTGTGCATTCAAATTTGAAAAGGCACTCATTGGAAGAAAGTGAAAAACATCCCGGGACCCGTTTTGTTTTTTCGGGCGGGTCCCAGGATTCCCGAAATTATTCATCAACAAAATAATTGAAAAAAAGGGGCAAAAAGGTTACTTAAAAACCACCTTGTCGGCTAAATCACGATTATTTAATGCAAATTTATAGACGAGATTCATTGGAAATGGATTTTATTTCATCAAATCAGTGCATTTTTGGTACTCTTATGCTCCCTAAAATGTGATATTACGCCGCGTACGACACTTTCGTAGCTCGCGGTGAGTTTCCATTTTGAATAAATGTCACGATTTCAACAATAGATGACGCTATATAACAACAAACTCAATCCCTGCTCAATTTAAAGATGGCGACTTTTTAATTTCGAAGTATATCGGACCCGATATCGAATACATATTTATGATATAACTAGTGCTAGCGAGCCGACAAGGTCGGTATTTTGATTATTTTGATGATCGCCGAGAAACCCCCACCCTTTTTATTTTATCTCCACGCTTTATACAACTACACCCTTTATATCAGAAATATTCTGACCCCCACCCTTTTGTTGATTTTTTGATTTCTGGAGTCCCACCCTTTATAAAGCGTGCCGTCCGGACTATGATTACAATCTGCCTAACTCACAATGCTGACTTAGGCAGAATTGCAATTGTGCATTTATCAGCACTTTTGATTGGTCAATGACTTAGGTATTATAACAGCATGTGCATAATGTAATGAAGTCATGATTTATGCAAAAAGCTCAATTTCGCTGAAAAGTGAGTTCGGCAATTATCGAAGCAGGCTGACGATATACTTTGTTTATGTCCCATAGAGTAACTTCCGATTCTTTTTTGATCAAGCAGACTAAATAGACATTTGGATGGATCTTTTAGGCACAATCTGGTGCCAAATAACAAAGATAACCCATGATTACCATTTAATGAAAATCCGTGCTGTTTCCAAATTCACATTTTCAACAAACCATGCGGGGAGAAAAGACCACATGTTAGGCTATATTAAAAAAATCTTTTGTCTCAAAGCTCTTCAGTTTTCCAAAACCTAATGTGGAATGCAGTTGTTTTTTTGGGGTTTTTTTAAATATAAAATATTGAAATCCTTGTAAAAGTGACCTTTTGTATTTAAAATGATGTGATCAATGAAAATCTGAAAAAACTGTGAAATTTTGGGATTTTTATCTTTCTAATGCGCATCAATTAACTAACGCGCGCGGGAGCTTTGAGACAAATGATTTTTTTTAAATATAGCCTTACCTGTTCACAATCAAATAGCACGCTCGCTCAGGCACGAACCAACACAGTTCACTGTGTGATCAATATCCCTTTCATTCCCGGCTATTCAAGTGCCACACACAGCATTTTCGCGCCGCTTGTGTGAGTTGAAAATGCGAGTTTGGAAACGTCACAGATTTTTTATTAAATGGTGTTAATAATGGTTTATCTTTGTTGTTTTGTGTCATGTTTGGTACCAAATTGTTCCGAAAAAATTCATCTAAATGTCTATCTAGCCTGTTTGGACAAAACATAATCGGAAGACTCTCTATATAGGACATAAACAGTGTATGACTTTCTTTTGTTGAGCGCTCTATATACAATTTTTACTGTTTTGTATGTTCCTAAAAGTACTGAAATAATAAGACAAGTTAGCCACTTTCCCAATATAATCAAAGTTCACAAACAAATGTCAATCCCACAAGATGATAATATAATACAAATATTGAAAGATGCATATTATAAAAAACAAATGAACCATGATAATGATATACAAAATAAACAAAATGACACCTGTATCAGTGAAAATATGGGTATGATACAAATATTGAAAGATTAAGTTTAGAACTGAATATGCATATCAAAAACAAACACACAATGATAATGATACGAATAATTAACAACATGACACCTGAATCTGTGATAATATGGGCATAATACAAATATTGAAAGATTAAGTTTAGAACTGAATATGCATATTAAAAAAGACCAATGATAATGATACACAAAATTAACAAAATGACACCTGAATCAGTGATAATGACAAAATGAAAACCTGAATCAGTGATAATACGGGTATAATACAATGTTTTGGGTCACTTTTCGCTGCGGGGAAAACAAATCTGAAAAGTGGATGGCAGTTAGGGTTAAAGCACATAAACATCTACTGTTTTGCTGAAGTCAAATTTTCCTTTTTGTTCATAAAGTTAATTAAAGACGCTGCTTGGTTCTTTTTCCTTCCAATTTAGCTTTCTCCGACTGATGAAGTTTAGGGCTGTCGTCGAGATCTTTTTTTCATGTCGACATGTTGCTATTTTACAATCTCGATATCGATATGATGTCGACATTTTATGAACCAAACACTATTAAAAGTATCATGCCGATCGTCACCACAAAAGGTCCATTGTACTAAGCTATCACTGCAGTGTCATCAATAGCGCTATGTCAATGTACACAAGTTCAAAACCATTACTTATAAATATAAACATAATAATTAATTTGCCGTTTTTCAACATTTTCTACGCTTTTTATTACAAAAATCAACCCAACAAAATGTTAAACTTGTGGATTCCCTTTCAAAATACATGCGGTATTAAATACGATAATGTTTCTAGAAAGCAATATCGTAAATTTCCTAAAATGAACCAGTAGAAACAGTCCCACCAACGGCCTCTGTGTCCAATATATGGATATTGATATTGTTAAACGACTGAGGATTTAGACTAAGCAGAAAATGAAGCAATCTCAAAAACAAGATGGCGACTATTGCGAGTGTGACGATCGCGATTTCGAGTGATTCAATTGTTAAATCCTGCTATGTTCGGATGAAATGAGCCAGCTTGTTTTAATGGCAAATTTTGTGGCTTTTAAAATTTTAATAGGGGATGCGATTAGTGAACTTTGTGGACATTTAGAACAATACATAGCCTTCATATAAAAAATTGTAAAATAAAAAATATATCGACATACCAATTTGGATATCGACATGTCGGAATTTATAGTGATATCGATATAATGTCGATATAGTCCATGTCGATGACAGCCCTAATGAAGTTAAATATTTTATTGAAGACAGCTCATTCACATAAACAATAGATAAGTTCCTTGTAGTATTACGTGCATCATAGTTGCATCGAGGCACTTTATTCTAAACATTATAATGAAGGTATGCATATGATTTTAAGCAAAATTTTATCTAAATTGTGTTGTTTGTATTGTCAATAACGACATTACTTTCTGCATTTTTTGTCTTCAAATTATGCGCTCTACTTAAAAAATTAAGATCACCATTTTTCTGAACTGAAACAAAATAGTTTGTTCAATTTGAGCAGAACAGTATAACACATATATACACATCTAAGGCCCAAAAATACCTCTTGTATTTTAAAAACAAAATCTCTACTGGCCAATTCTTACTGCTGGTTACATAAACTTGATAACATGTTTTTATAAAGGTATGCACAAAGTTACTAATTTTGATATAAAATTGGATAGATTGGGCCCATAAATCATAAATACATTCCGAGTTACAGGGTGATACGAAAACAGGTATTTTCACCATAAGCAAAACAAATCGCATGTGGTTTTGTTAATTAGTGCTTGTGCTTGATTAATTTCCTTCCACAGATACTGAACATTACATAACATTTCACAAGAAAAAAATCCATGTATAAAATTTACAAAAATAAATCCCTTGGGAAAAATGCAACAAAAATGACGTCAACATTTTATAACAAAAATGACATCAACATTTTATAACAAAACTGACATAAATTGGAGAGAATACTGATATTCAATCAGAGTGGAGAAAGGAAGACCATTTTTGGCAATTAACAATAAATTAGCTTGTTGTCTTGGCTGAAACCTACTTAAATGATCATAACTAAAAATAACAATTTGAAATTCAAATTTAACAATATTTGTTTGTCAGGTTTCAGCACATTCATTATACAGAGACTTTTGCAATACCCTTTAGATAACAGCTTCCAAAAGCATTATTTTTCTTTGTTCAAAGGTAAAACAAGAGCGAAACAGACTGTTGTCTGTTAGCTCAGCTCTGCATGAATCATAATTACCGAGGTGGGCTCTTCTAGTGGAAGATATACATTACGAATGTACAGATTATGGAATGTATGCATTTACAAATAATTATAATTTAACTGCTCAAGGGCCAATTATAATAAGGCCTAACAAAAAGAGAAGTTTGATTGGCCTAGCCTGACCGACCCTAAATACATCGCTGACCCTGAATATTTTTTATTATTTTGAGGGAGGAAAAAAATATATATACATAAAAATTGAACAAAGTATGAAAGTTTCTGACTGTTTGCTTTCATTTTCGGCTATTTTAAGTACCCAAAGCGGGTGATTTAAAATATTTTTAAAAAATCCCGAACGACCTACCCTATTTGTTTTTGTCATGTTAGGCCAATCAAACAAACTTATTTTTAGGCCTAACTCTATATATTATATTAGTACTCTTCTAAATTGTACATGTTTTTTTATTTGTTTAGTACTATGAATTACTACATATATTAAGGAGTACTGAAAAGTATGTCAATAAAGTAATTAATCTTTTACACAATATATTCTTATATTACAACTTTCTACAATAAAAATTAAGGACAAACAAAGCCTAACATTGAAGTCCACGTTTACAATCGCATAAAAATGGAAGCGTTGGTCTAAGCACCCGTACAGGTCACATTGCTTTATTAATTAAAACAAAACAAAAAACAATTGTGTAGCTATTTTCCATTACTTATTTGACACAAATTGGAAGCAGAACAAGATTTAATCATTAGTGGCTGTCAAAAGTTGACGAGCAAACAAATGAGATTGACTTGGCAACAGTCCTGGCTACATTTTTAGTTTCTTTACTTTGGGATTGGACTAAAAAACCACCAGATTGTGATATTTATCAGAACGAGCATCTAAGCGGAAGAAATTGTACATCATAGGACCTGTATAACAATGTCTTTTTTTCAACAAACCGTCATGGTCATATAAGGTGACTTGACATATCTAGTTTTCAACTAATTTACATTCAATATTGTGTGTCACCTGGATTTGGGATGTGATGTCAGATGCCTGATTTGACACTCCTCTCTAATAGCATGGGCGGTTAACTTCATTTCATTGCGGTAATGCACACACTATTCTGATGTGATCACTAGAATATGCGCAGAGTCACAACCCCCACCCAACCAACTTGTAATGTTGACACTGACTATTGAATATCCATATCGATTAATTATAAAATGCGAGTCACAATCAGTGGTGGCACCAGCTTCATAATTTTAGGGGGGGAACTGGGAAGCAAGACTTTTTTTTTTGGGGCCGCACATCTTTTGGACCATTTTACGCTTAAATGGTCAAATTTGATCTAATACTAACTAACTTGGTTTGAAAATGCGGGCTTGCGCGAAAAATGTAGCTGTTTTATGCTAAAATTGTCAACATTTGGTATAATTAAACCTAATTTAGTAAGAAAATGTGCGCACAGCGCGGATAAAAATTGCCTTTTTATGCTTAAATTGTCTATTTTTTCTTATTTTAACTAAATTGAAGATTTTTTTTTTGAGGGGGGGGGGCAAGATTTTTTTTTTTTGGGGGGGGGGGAATGCCCCCCATGGTGCCGCCACTGGTCACAATTCATTGTCCTTTATTACCAGTCATTCATTGCAGGTCATAAGGTCACCATCTATGGTTATTTGTCGCAGATAACGCCACATCAAGGCATGCAAGAAAACTTAACCTACTGCAATATAACTTAACCTACTGCAATACATTGTGACAAGCCAAAGTGGAACTTCAGTAATTTCAAACTTGATACCATAACAAGTTTAAAATTAACACAAATAATACTTAATAATGACCTTAATTCGTCAGAGACTTGATGAATCTTCTTCCTCAAAGGCTTGAAATAAATTAACAGGATGATAGGCGACCTTATGCGACCTCATGGGAGAGTTACAGGTCATAGGTCGTGAAGAGCACTTACAGGTACATCTGAAGCATACGAGGGCGATATTGCACATTAAACTAGTGAGTAGTAGACCTAGCATTATAAAACAGGCTATAGCGTAGGGGTTTTCCCACATAGGCTGATAGGCCACTAGGTGTTCATCATGGATTAGATGATTAGCAAGACACTGACCAGCTGCAATAGAAGAAAGAAAAACTGATGATTGGTACTTTGTTTATTTGGGTAAGGGATGACCAGTGCTTGTAATATTGTTCTACCATAATTTAGTTTTTAACTAATAATGACAGTACAGTATATCTATTTGGCCATCAGCATGTATAAAGTAATACTTTCTTTAAGTATAACCTTTGGGCAGTCAGCTCTAAACATGTTCAAAGGCCAAAACACAACTATCAATACCTTGTAAGTGCTCTTGGCCCTGGAAATGTGTAAAGCAACACTTCATAAGAACAACCGTTGGGCAGTTTTACTTTATACATGCTGAAGGGCCCGAAAAACATATGAGGTTTTGACAGAACAGTGATGATATGTCATGTCTGTCACTTGCCATTATATTATCCATTTGCTCTTGGGCTTTGTTTGACCATTCCACATAGTATATAAGGTATACGGGGATGTGCTACTCTAATGGGTCACTTTTTGGAAAGAAATCCCTAAACATGGGGTATTATTATGCTGTGCTTGGAAATCCCTATTTAATTATCTCAAATCGTGGAGAAAAAAACACCGGTTAAAATGTACAAAACCCCTAAATATGGGTTAGGGTTTCAAACCTCCAGAAAGTAAACATAGTTATGAGACCATTTTTGCACCATAATGTTTTTAAGGACCAGTGATTACACTGACAAAATGTTCAAGGTTTCCAGTACAAAAACGACCCAGTAGACAGACCGACATACCGTTAAAGCTATATTATGTGATCTTTTCCAGGGGACGCCCTAAATCCTCGAAAAAAAATTGGAAGCAGATTTGATTGCAGATTTACATTTCTGATCATAAATCATGAATATATTCCAAGTTGCAGAGCGATACGATTCCTAATTACCTAAAAATCATGGTTTTAGAATGAATTTAGAGTAAAAATAAGTTGTCGGCGTACACTCTGAAACCATGATTTTGAAGTAATTAAGAATCTTATCACCCAGTAACTTGTAATGACTAATGTATGTATGATTTATGATCAGAAATGTAAATCTGCTTTCAATTTTGAGGATTGAGGGCGTTCCCTGGAAAAGATCACATAATATACCTTTAAATGTTATATATGTGATTACCACCCCCAACTTACCTTTAAGCAGACTTGCATAGGATGAATCATTGAACATATAGGATACATTACATAGACCAGTTATATGATGACAAGCACATGAGGCATCTTCACAATTACACAGCTCCCTACAGTCAGGACCATGAAAACCATATGGACAAACTGAAAGGTAAACAATATTGCATTGTTTTTTATTACGTATCAATGATGTCACCTGTAATGTCACAGCAGCCAAGCAAACAAAAGCTTGCCAGCCGATGTGCGCGCGAATTGCCTGCCAAACAAAAGTTTGTCTGCTGGTATGCGCACACAGTCGAGAGGGGTATCCATTATAAACCATACACTAAACCGAACCAGTGTTCTGTAACAACAGCAGTCAAAGCAACAGTTAATGCATGTTCCCCCATGCACGGAAGGGAACCGGGCACTTAACATTGTTGATCAACAAGAGGTGATATGTATTTTTGAGATTATTGTTTCTCACAACAGTAAATAAGCTTACCTCTGGGATAGCTTTCTAGCTAAGAGGTGATATGGTCTATACAGTCTTGATTTTGTTCTAAATGTTTATTCTAATTTATAAATAAATTATTTATTTATTTAAAAAATATATAGACTCGGACAAACTGGCGGGAATTAAATTAACAAAGACCTTAAAAATACACAGCCTCGAACCCGGTCCCTCTTGCTATCGCGGCGATTGGTTACTCCACTAGGCTACAGGGACTGTGCTTACATGGATACCAGACGAACGAGCTATAATGTATACAAAGTCTTTATTGAAAGCCTCTAGCAGCCGAAATACATGAGTAAATAATAACAATTGATGATGGCCTATAAGCATGATTCTAGCAGAATCTATTGTTGTGAGTAGCCTAAGGAGAGAGGGGTAGCATAGTCTATCAGCACCTCAAAAATTCCATTCACTTTTTGCACATTTCTGCCAAATTTCATCTTGATGTTTTTTTCTCAAACATTTTTTCTGATTGCCCCCCCCCCCCCACCCATTGAAGGTCTATGGTCTAATTTACTTACTTTGGTCACAGTATTGTCCAGTGTAACCAGGCATACATGAGCATTCTCCAGTCAATGGGTCACAATCACCACCATGTTCACATAGACAATCACTATGGCAACCGTTACCATAGGTACCAGGTGCACAAAGTTCAGAGCAATCTGGTAACTGGTATCCAGCTTCGCACTTGCAGCCATCTGTGGTAAGGAATGAAACGATCACTATTGTTAACATTCAACCAGATGATAAAAAGAGTGACTAAATTAACTAAAGTCACTTAAACATAGCTTACTCATTGTACATTGGCAACCCTTTGGTGGCACTATCTAGTCTAGATTAACTACTAAAGTGACTAAAGTCACTTAAACATAGCTTACTCAATGTACATTGTCAACCCTTTGGTGGCCCTATCTAGTCTAGATTAACTACTAAAGTGACTAAAGTCACTTAAACATAGCTTACTCATTGTACATTGGCAACCCTTTGGTGGCACTATCTAGTCTAGATTAACTACTAAAGTGACTAAAGTCACTTAAACATAGCTTACTCATTGTACATTGGCAACCCTTTGGTGGCCCTATCTAGTCTAGATTAACTACTAAAGTGACTAAAGTCACTTAAACATAGCTTACTCATTGTACATTGGCAACCCTTTGGTGGCACTATCTAGTCTAGATTAACTACTAAAGTGACTAAAGTCACTTAAACATAGCTTACTCATTGTACATTGGCAACCCTTTGGTGGCCCTATCTAGTCTAGATTAACTACTAAAGTGACTAAAGTCACTTAAACATAGCTTACTCATTGTACATTGGCAACCCTTTGGTGGCCCTATCTAGTCTAGATTAACTACTAAAGTGACTAAAGTCACTTAAACATAGCTTACTCATTGTACATTGGCAACCCTTTGGTGGCCCTATCTAGTCTAGATTAACTACTAAAGTGACTAAAGTCACTTAAACATAGCTTACTCATTGTACATTGGCAACCCTTTGGTGGCCCTATCTAGTCTAGATTAACTACTAAAGTGACTAAAGTCACTTAAACATAGCTTACTCATTGTACATTGGCAACCCTTTGGTGGCCCTATCTAGTCTAGATTAACTACTAAAGTGACTAAAGTCACTTAAACATAGCTTACTCATTGTACATTGGCAACCCTTTGGTGGCACTATCTAGTCTAGATTGACTACTAAAGTGACTAAAGTCACTTAAACATAGCTTACTCATTGTACATTGGCAACCCTTTGGTGGCCCTATCTAGTCTAGATTAACTACTAAAGTGACTAAAGTCACTTAAACATAGCTTACTCAATGTACATTGTCAACCCTTTGGTGGCACTATCTAGTCTAGATTGACTACTAAAGTGACTACAATCACTTAAACATAGCTTACCCAATGTACATTGGCAACCCTTTGGCACTTTCTAGTCTAGATTCAAATTGTGCTTGCATTAAGTTTTACTTCATCTGAATTTGTATATTATATTGAGATTTCTTTGTGTACAAATCCAAAATAAGTGAAAGATGTTACTCACTGTTAAATGACGTTTGACAACGCGTAACAGTACCTATAAAACTTTCATATAATATTGATATTTCATTTGGGTACAAATAAAAAAGAAGTGAAAGATGTTACTCACTATTATCAACGGGTAACAGTACCTATAAAAAGCCAGTGAGCAGGAATCAGAGTTGTCAGTCTGATGATGCTACCATTAACATATTCCATTTCTTTTGCACTAACTCACCTTCAGTACAAATTCCATGATGACTACAATCACGAGCACCGCACTGTAATTCCTCACATCCAGGACCTTGCCAGTTACCATAGCAACTACACTCCCCCATAATGCATTGTCCATGATTGCTACAATTAGCTTCTGGAATGCAGTCTGGTTCGTGTACACATACTATGGTGGACACTTGGCGACTACAACGAAAGGCGGGATCCTTGCTGTAAAATATGGAAATGAACAGTCGTACATTGGTACAGTTTTATGAATCATGCAATCTTAAATGTCATTCAAAACAAGTTTACGCCATTCTAATGCATGCATAGCCTGACTAAACATCCCCTGCATACAGTCAGTGGAGATCTGAATGATACTCCTTGTGCATGCAATGAATTGTGTGTAATCAGGATTGAATAACCTGCCTAAACATCCCGTACATACAGTCAACAGAGCTCCGATTGATACTCTGTGTGTATCCAATGCATTGTGTGTAATCAGGATTGAATAGCCCGACTAAATATATAATGTAGTGGTCGCTAAGACCTATGGGTATGACACCGCTTTCGGATACCTTATAGGTGAAGTTGCAGATAATATGAACAATACAACTGATGCATGATTCGCAGAGGGTTCGGCTAAGTAGTGAGTTGTGAGACGGAGAGTTGTACTTCGGAGAGTTGTGGAGCGAGTTGTGCGGCGAGTTGTGGAGTGAGTTGTGAGGCGAGTTGTGGGGCGAGTTGTGACTATTGTAACTATTGTAACTATTATTGTAACTATTGTGCAGTGAGTTGTGGAGTGAGTTGTGGAGTGAGTTGTGCAGTGAGTTGTGTAGTGAGTCGTGCAGTGTTATGGTTTGGAGTTATATTGGGAACAAATGTTGTAGTGTCGATGTGTTGGGTTATGGGTTAAGGTTACTGCATGTATCAGGTTATCAGGTTATACTATAATGTGTTCAGCCAAGCAAAAAAGTTTTTGTATACCTGAGCAGCTTACAAATGCGATTGCAGAAATATACAAGGACACCAAGGCAAAGGTTATATCACCTGATGGGGAAACAGAGGAATTTGAAATACTAGAGGCTTCTCGTTGAACATTTCCATCAATAGAAGACTGATCTCTATGCCATTATTGACAGAGGATCCGTCTTCAAAACCTTCATGAACTGACATAATTGCGGGCTTATAGTTCCTGATAGGAGCTGCCTGGAGTTCAGAATCTCTCGGTTAGGAATTGCGAAATGCAGTTCACATCTGCTCGAGTGGGAGAGATATCTCTCTCAGCACACCACTCGTAGTAGGGAGCCAAACGCTTAGAGTATGTTGTAAGCGTAGATCGGCGTCGACCTGAGGCCACCAAGCCTGCAGTTCGTCGAGAAAGGCTTTTCTCCTGGCAACGATGCCGGATAATGGCCATACAGTCAACTTGAGGTGCTCGTATGGAAGGAAGTTTCCATGAACTCCTTGCCTGAGCAGGTCCTGAAGTGGAGGTAGCGGCATGGGGCGACCCACTAGCAGATCTACCATCAGATGAAACCAAACATGTTTCGGCCAGAAAGGGGCTATAAGCAAGACGTAACAGTCCTCTCGCGCCACCTTTTCTACCACCTTCGGGAGCAGCGAGATTGGAGGGAAGGCATAAGCCGTCAGTCCCTTCCAGTCTACTGACAGAGCGCCTACACCATGTGATCAATCTCGACACAACTCGACACTCGACACCATGTGATCAATCTCATGGCGTGGTAACAAAGGGTAGGAGATCTCGTCCCACCCTCCTTGTTCAGGTATGCTACCACCGTTGAGTTGTCGTTCTGGACAAGGACATTGTGTCCCTGCAGATCAGACTCACGGCTGTTTGACTGTCCGATTTATAATTAAAATTATGGAATAAAAATAGATAACACAGTGGCCCAGCTATGGTTTGACCTGATTTAGGTAGCGCTAATGAATACGAGTATAGGGTGAAAATTTCACGAAAATTGTTCGAGCCATTTTTAAATTATCGGCATTTTCTACTTTACACACATTTTACATCAACTCTATGGGAAATGTGGCCTATGAGGGCGCTATTATAGTAAATAATAATATGCAAAGCACTATTTCTCAGAAATGGACCAACAAAATGTTCTGGAAATGTCTACAAAAGATGACCAGTATACATGTATTCAAGTACTTAAACCATGGTCTAGGCTTTTTCAGCCTCTGTAGGCTGAAGCCCTCTTTCAGCATCTTCCATCTGTGTCTGTCTTGTGCTTCTCTTGTCCATGTCGTTCCTCTGTATTCGGTTAATTCGTCTCTCCATCTTTGTTTCTGCCTGCCTCTTCTCCTTTTGCCTGTACGGGGTTGCCACTCGGTTGTTCTTATTGTCCACCGATTATCTTTCTGTCTCGCGATATGTCCTGCCCATCTCCATTTCATTTCCTTGATTTTTTCAATGATGTCTTTTACTTTAGTTTTATTACGAATGGTTGTGTTCTTTTGTTTGTCTCGTATTGTTATGTTTAACATCCTCCTTTCCATGGCTCGCTGCGCTACTAGAAGTTTCTGTTCAGTTTCTTTGGTTGTTGACCAAGTTTCGGCACCGTATGTCATGGTAGGTAGCATACATTGATTGAAAACCCTTGTCCTTAATGTTATTGGTATGGTTTTATCACAGAGAATGGTTTTGTTTCTGCCGAAGCAGCTCCAGCCTGCCTTGATTTTTATCAAGACTTCCTCTCTCGTATTGTTCTCCATTTTTATTTCCTTGCCAAGATATTTGTAACTTTCTACCTTTTCTATCGGTTCCTTGTCAATTTCGATGGACTCCTTTGTTTGGAAATTTGTCATGAATTTTGTTTTTCCTGTGCATTTTCAGACCAACTTTTCTGCTTTCCGTATTCAGACAGTTTAGTTGGGCCTCCAATTCCTTCACTGAGTTAGCTAGCAAAGCCACATCATCTGCAAACCTGAGGTCTGTTAGCCGCTCTCCATCGATGAGTATCCCTCTTTCTTTCATGTCTACCTTCTTGAACACCTCTTCCATTGCAGCAGTGAAAATCTTTGGAGAGATTGTGTCGCCTTGTCGCACACCTCTGCTGATTTTGAAAGGTTTTGAGGTCTTCGTCGATATGGATCCTCGCTGTAGCGTCAGTGTATATATCCTCTAGGATTTGAACATATCCTTCATTTATTCCTATTTTCCTTAATGCTAGGAAGAGGTCACTATGCTCAACTGAGTCGAACGCCTTTTCATAGTCGATGAATCCGACGCAGAGCTTTATTTGGTACTCATTGGCCTTTTCAATTAGCTGGCTTAAAGCCTGAAGATGGTCAGTGGTTGAGAAACCTTGTCTGAATCCTGCTTGTTCCCTTGGTTGGTTTTCATCAAGCACTCTCTTCATTCTGGTTTGAAGGATTCTTGTAAATATTTTGTATGGGTGGGAGAGCAGACTTATTGGCCTGTAGTTTTTGATGTCCTCTTTGTCTCCCTTCTTGTGTAGAAGTATGACCTTTGCTTCCTTCCATTCCTTGGGGATTTTCTTTTCAGTAAGTATCTGATTGTATAGACTTGCCAGCTGGGTGTATATTTGCTCACCTCCGATCTTGATGATATCACTGGTTATCTCGTCTAAGCCGGGTGCTTTGTTTTTCTTCATCTGCTTTACTGCAAGTTCAATTTCTTCAACTGTGATGGTAGGTATGTCCATTTGGTCGGGTGACAAGAAGTTGTCTTTAACTTGATTAGACCTGGAGCTGTACAGTTCCTGGTAGAACTCTGCGCAGACGTTGAGCACTTCTCCCCTATTTGTTGTTGATGTTCCATCTTTCTTTTTCATCTGTCTTATTCTGGTTTTCTTGCTATTTAGTTTTTGTATCTGTTTTGGTCCTCTACCGCTTTCTAAGATGGATTCAATTTGTTCTCGTTCCTTTCTCCTGCTCCTCTGCCTTCTCTTTTTCCTTACCAATTTTACTGTGTCCTGGTAGTCTTTGTTTTGTTGTGTTGTCTTGTTGGCAGTTATCTTGAGTTTCTTCCTTTTGGTATCAAGCTCATCAATTTCCTTGTCTTCTTCTGATTTCTGTTTGGCTTGTTTTTCTTTTGGTGCTATTTTCTCAGCAACCTGTCGGAGATGAGTGAATATTTGGTATCCACATCAGAGTCTTCAATGCTTTAGTGCTACAAATCTGTTTTTCTGCTCAATTTGAAATGCTTGTTTTCTTTCTGCCAGTTTCACAGCATCTAGCTTGCTCTTTCTCTTATTGTTGATGAAATTCAGCCTTGCCAGTTTCTTATTTAGTACTAAGTACTTAAATAAGGCCACAAAAAATTAGTTGTGTTGCCCTCATCCGGCCGGGTCAAAATTCTGAGAATGTGGGCCAGGTATTTGTTTAAAATTTTTGTTTTCAAGATTCTTTTCAAGATTATCCCTTTTTTTTCAAGATTTTTTTTTTTTTTTCAAGATTTTTTTCTCAAGATCTTCCAATCTGTGAAAAGAGATGGGCAAGAAACCGAAATATTCACCATTGGGTTGAAATTACATCCAGTAAGCGTTTTCCTTAGTATCTTCACACATGTTGACTGAAATAATAGGTATAAAATCATTGATTTGGTAAAATTTAAAAAAATCAAAAAAAAATCCGTCCGGCCGTCCTTCCCGATTTTAGGCTTGTGAGGGCAACACTTTTCTTTTCTTTTTTTGCCTAAGTTAAAACCAGAACCGGGCCAGCAAGTTACGGTGTTCTCAGAAAAAAATTGACAAATTATGTGGGATCAAACAGCCGTGGACTTGACCCAAAGGAGAGTTTTCTCCATTGCCCAAAGTTCGAGCAGGTGGATGTGTACTTGAGCTTCTATGCTCAACCACTGGCCCTGTTGTCGAGCCAGTGACGATCCAGTCGAAGGTTGGTACCACCAATTGAGTTCCTCCTTGATCAGGTCTGAAACAGGAACCATCCTGTGGACACTTCGTGAACACTCGGCTTGTATGCGCCAGCAGGTGAATCTGAATTACCCTCATATATTATATGGAACCGGCAAAACAGAATCAGATCCCTCATACTGGCCATTAGGCCCAGAACTCTGAGCCAAGCCACTGCTGGCGCTACGCTCGCTTCCACTAGGATGCGTGCGCATGCAGCCAGGTTGTTATATGAGCCAGTGAAGGCCTGGCCCGACCATTCGTCTAGCCATGCTCCGAGGATTGTCGGAAGTTGTGTAGACACGATGTGGGACTATTTGTAGATCACTACAAAGCCCAGTCGCGTGATCACCTGGATGTGACTAGCTGTATGTGGTGCGCAGCCTCTTCACGAGTATCCGTGTATACCAGCCAAGAGCCAATCGTCCAGATATAGACACAAAATGACGCCGTGTCTCAAGTATGCTCCCACCTCTTTCACCCCCAGGGAACACCCTGGGTGACGTGGAGAGACTGAAGGTATAGGCATGTAACATGTAAGCCCAACCTTGTACTTGAAACCGCCACCATTTCTGGTCTGAAGGCAAAATTAAGTACCCCTGATGAGTAACTGTCTCCAGCAGCCAATTGCCCGGCAAAATGGCGAGCCATTCCGGGGCGAATTGTTTCAAGCGCCCGCACACCGGTGTATATGAAAACACTGGTGACGTCACTGACTCCGGTGGGGCTAAGAGCCCCGAGGTACCGTAGGAGTGGGTGACAGTCGCCGTACCCTACGGAAGACGACTTCTTACCGCTAGTCTTCGGGCGTTCATTGCCCTTAGACGATGGTCTCGAAGCCTCATGTTCCACCACTATGGCGTCACTTCCCGGAGGAAGGACCCGCCGTGGGAGAGGGTTTGGCTACCAGAGGCGCCACCCCTGAAGCCCCTATGAAGTGGAAAAGCTTCGAAGATCTCCGCGAACGGGATTTTTGATTTCTTCCTCTCCTGGGATTTCAAAGCCGCCTCCGTTAAGGAGAGTGCATTCGACTGATAACTTGAGCACCGGTGAATGAATTTAACAATGATTATTTATATTGTGAAATTACCAAACATTGTCTTTACATTATGGAGCGGATATGTGAAAAAGATGTTCACTTTTGGCAGGAAGCATAAAAATTGGCATATAGGGGTGTTTTAATGCACTGATTTCAAAAAGCCAGGAACCCACATTTTTTGAGCAATGGTGTGGCGGCCATCTTGGATTTCAAAATGGCCGCCATTCAAATATAGGAGATTTAGTAAAGTTGCTCTAAATAAAATATTTTTGAGATTTATACCATGAGATTTCACCAATATGTTCTCTATAACACGGTGCATAATTTTAAGTGGATAGGTTGTGCCAATTGTACTTTGTTTATTACTTGTTACCATGGAAACCATCAAAAATAGACATTTTTGGGCAAAAATACCTCTAAAATCACTCTTATTTGGAGGTTTTTGTCATCTATTCATCATGAAATTGCTTTTAGTATCATCTGCAATTATACATAATTTGGATGAGAAATTTGCATTTCAATTTTGAGTAGTATCCATGGAAACTTTTTCAATGGCGGTTTGACGAAATATATGTCAAAATCACTCATTTTCAACCATTTTCACCAATCTATTGCTGGTAAAACACTATTATAGTGAATCGGGTGTGAAAAAGATGTTCACTACTGGCAGGAAGAATTAAATTTGGTTTAAAGGAGTGTTTTGAAGCGCTGATTTCAAAAATCAAGGAACCCACATTTTTCGAGCAATGGTGCGGCGGCCATCTTGGATTTCAAAATGGCCGCCATTCAAACATAATAGATTTAGTAAAATTGCTCTAAATCAACTATTTTTGAGATTTATACCCCGAGATTTCACCAATATGTTCTCTATCACATGCTGCCTAATTTTAGATGGATTGGTTGTACCATTTGTAATTTGGTTATTGCTTGTTACCATGGAAACCATCAAAAACAGGCATTTTCAAGGGAATATACCTGTAAAATTGCTCTTAATCAACTATATTTGACATTTATACCCCAATATTCACAAGTATGTCCTCTATAATATGGTGCATAATTTAAGATGGGTTGGTTGTGCCAGTTGTGCTTTGTTTATTACTTGTTACCATTGAAACCATCAAAAATAGACATTTATGGGCAGAAATACCTGTAAAATTACTCTTATTTGTCCACTATTCATTGTGATATTGTTTTAGTATCATCTGCAATGTACATAACTTACACATGTATAGGCCTACACGTACAAATGTACATAATTTAGGTTATAAACTGGCATTTTAATTGAGTGGTCTCCATGGAAACCTTTTAAATGGCAGTTTGGTGAACAAACAGGTCGAAATCACTCCTTTTTCAACAATTTCAAAATGTTCACCACTCTATTAGTTTCTAAACACAACAGTTCAATATATATTTCAGTGTGGATGAAAAAAAGAAAGTTGGAGATACGAGGTTTTGAAAGAATAGAAACGAAAAAACTGCCATAAACCAGTCCGTATATCAATTCAAGCCATTTGCAATAAAATCTCACCTCTAGTTCACACATTTGCTGCGAAATATCAAGAAAGTTGTAAGTTTCCCCTCAGCACATGGTCAGCACTTGTGTTTCAAAACCTTGTATACATACGAGGTTTTGAAACACAGGTGCTGAAAAAGCCAAATCTGTCTGCCTTCTGATTGGCTGTGACAAATAAAAACATTACCATCATTTGCATAATGTCTCTGACATCATGATAAACACACAAAAATCAATTTTGAGGTAAGTTGGAGATACGAGGTTTTGAAAGAATAGCGACGAAATTTATTTACCCAACAACGGGGTTGTTCATAGGTAAATAACAACAATTTTAACAGGTCAGGCAGAACGGGGTTGTTCATAGTTTACCCAACGCTAAATAATTGCCCAACGTTCTAACAGTGTAATAACCTTCTCTAAGTGGTTACCACTGCGTCATGAGATGTGGGCAAAGTAGCTCAGCATTTGGGTGTTGATAGAATGAAGAAGTCGTTTATTATTTCTAATTGTGTTTTGGAAAATACGTGTAGTATAACATTTAGAAACTTGAAGGTCCTGCCTTCACCATTGTTTAAGTTTGTACTTAATAATCAAGCAATAATTCTCGATCATTATATTGCCTTGCATACAGGCAATGGTTTCAGGTCCTGTCCTCATAATGACACAATGATTCTCGATCATTACCTTGCCTTGCATTCACACTTCTACAGGCAGTGGTTTGAGGTCCTGTCCTCACCATTGTTCATGTTCGTACATAAATCAAGCAATAATTCTTATTCATCATTTTGTCTTGAATCTACAGGCAATGGTTTCATGTCCTTTTCTCGCCATTGTTTACGTATGTACCTATAAATCAAGCAATAATTCTTGATCCTAATTTCGCTCTTCTTTGTTCATTCACTTAAAGCTTACAGTCTAAGCACCCTGTCTTGATGGGAGACGTCCAAGCTTTCAGCCTACGTACACTCTCTTAGGGAGACGACCAAGTACCCATGTATAGGCACCATTTTTAATGTTTATCTGCACCATTCTTAATGGAGACGACTATAGACTTTCAGTCTAGGCACCCTCTCGCAGGTAGACGACCAATCCCTCAAATCAAGTTTAGGCACCATTTTGAAATTCAGTATAGGCACCCTCTTGCATGGAGGTGACAACCATTTTAGGTGCCATTTTCTTTAATGCAGACGACTTTAGACCGTTTTTCTACATGATCCCTGCTATTTAACGGCGACAAGATAACCGGCTAGAGAAGCAGATGCATTTGAGCTGTACTGTTTCTAGTTTTTTCGCAAAAGACGGCTAATATCTTTAAAACCTGCAAGAGAAGGTCAAGGGTTACGATTGTAGTGCATTGTGTGCACATTTTAGAGTCGAAATAGTGTGCAACTGATCGAGATTCTGTGATGGTCAAGACAACTTAATATTTTCAAACTTAATATTAAAATTGTAATGTTTTAATTTAATTCACACCAAAAAGATTGTGTGCTCGCGTTGCAAAATTTCTTCTGTCCCATTGTAGCCTTAAATATTCCGTAATGCTTGTGATAATGTTAAGGGGCAAAAGCGCTTTCGTGATAATATATCATCATCCTTCGTCTGAAGAGCAGGCGACTAGAAGTTTTCTCTATGTACGTAGGTCTTCAGCAAGAGTGATTATCTGTCACAGTCGTTCTTGAATCATGCTTTCATTGTCCACTATTACGTGTTGTATATACATGTAGGTCAGGGGTCGCATTCTGACGCGTCTGCGCGTCCTAGACCTCTCACTTTCTAATAGTGACGCGTCAGGTTTCATATTAGAAAGACTTGCGGGTCCCGATCAAAATTGAAGGGACCCCTTACATTTGACGATGTATGGAAATGGAAACCTTAAGAAATTTTGTAAATTACATATCCATCCTCTGCTCACAATATAAATTCATTAAAACTGCCTGTAAAAAAGGAAAATTTTCAAATACCCAAACTTCAGGACCCCTCAATTTCTTGGGGGACCCCTTAAATTTGTTTTTTGAAGTCCTACGGGGTCCTGAAAAATGTCATGGGACCTCTCACATTTTTGATCCAGTGCTATCCCTGATGTAGGTCAAATATGATGTACATTGATGACCAGGTCTTCTTTGGGCGACCAGGTCGTGCAAGCCTAACCTTCGGCAATTGGTATATGTAGGTGGCATACATTACTCTTCATCAAGGATTCTCAGCTGGCGGCACTTTACACGGTGGATAAAAGGTGGATAAAAGGCTCTGTAAGTTGGCCATGTCATAAATTGTGGTTTGAAGCATGATCCGTGCGTTATTTAACACTTTCCACGCGGCAGGCGTCTGCAGACGACATTCCAAAATTTCACAAAATGTTAAAAATGACATATTGCATTGAATTTCAATACCCTCTTTGGAATCACCATGAGAAAAGCATTGAAAGAAATACAAACAAGCCTAGTCTTGGTTATCCTTGAGGTAAACTTTCCCAAATGCACACCATGCTAAGTCCTGCATATTTTAAGGTCACTTGCGCCCGATGCTATAATAGAAAAGTAGATGTGTCACAACTCCTCAGTCAAGATCACATGCAGCCTTCTTCAATAATTGTAGTCTTCAAATATTGCAACAAGGAATGAAGCATGTAATGTACCCTGTTGCACTCCAGTGGAGACAGCGGAGACTACTACCACTGGATAGCTTAGTCAGCATGCCATGCGATTTCAGTTTGCCATACACTTTATCAGCGGCTATAGAGGATAAACTTTAGCTGTAACTGTTTCTACAGACATGCAAAAGACGGCTAATATCTTAAAAGCCTGCAAGAAATTTACGGCAGAGGAAGCTAAGAATGTGGTAAAAAGTATGGCATAACACAATAAAGAAAGTATTTTCTTGTGTATAGCTGGAGCACTGATCCGCCCTCGTAATCAAACACATGCCCGGTTATTTTGGCCCGGTCGGGCAAGCTATACGAGTGATCAGCGCTGATTAGCTCTGCTCCGGGGAAACTTATTTAGCCCGGTAGTTAGGACTATTTACCCTATCAATCGGTAAAATGCGATAAAAACATCCAACAGCACATTTGTTTGCGTCCATCTTGTGTGTTTTTCAGGCATGTGTGCTTTTTTTTTGCAAAACATATGCACTTTTTTACAAAACTAGGCAGCACAATTAGTCCTCTTTAAAATACGCAAATTCCCTACCGTTCCTAATTTACCCATAATGACAATTATCAGTAGAGAGCTACTCCTGGGGAACTATTGCAGTAGACTATAAGGGTGATGAAATGGATGGTTGGTTGGTTGGTTCCTGTCATGACTGACAGCTCGTGACCTCGCAGATACTGCGCCGCAGATGATGATTTTCAGCAAAGGAGTGACAATCACAGAGAGGGAGTCCAGTAATAGATATTATTTGGTCAATCCATCAGGACCAAGATCTGCCTTTCTTTCTCTTCCCTTCAATCATGCCTTGCATAATAACCTTCTCTAAGTTGTTACCCTTGCGTCTCGTCGTGAGATGTGACTAAAGTAGCTCAGCATATGGGTGTTCACAGAGTGAAGAAGTCGTTTAGACTATCTACCACCTTAATAATCTACCATCTTAAGAAATAATAGTACAAGCAAAGCATGAACATGATGAAGGTGCATAGAAGGAACACA
Organism: Ophiura sarsii; assembly: GCA_035610835.1. Taxonomy (NCBI): domain Eukaryota; kingdom Metazoa; phylum Echinodermata; class Ophiuroidea; order Amphilepidida; family Ophiuridae; genus Ophiura; species Ophiura sarsii. The sequence goes on along the minus strand of CM069458.1, from coordinate 16,313,197 downwards.
CATGTTAGAAACAGGGTGGGAATAATAGGGATTGAATAAAAATAGAAAGGAAGATTGCATCCGTGCTACGTCCATGATATAGCAAAAGGCTAAAATTCAAATACTAATGAAAATGAACAACAACTCAATTCAACGCTATCCTATAATCGATCCCATCACATTAAATCATCAACAGTTTATTGGTATCTATGATCAATGATGCGTCTCATGCTCGTAGCAATTTCTGATTAGCTGTCTAATTTCGCTGAACGCTGTTTCTACAGAGCTCTCACCGCTTTTTAGCCGGCTAATCTCTCTACATTATCCTACTTTTAAGGATAATTTAAATGATTATCCGTCTAGGCACCAAACACGAAAGATGACTATCTTTCAGTCTAGGCACCCTCTTGCCTCACTGTGTACTGGCTATCGATGCTTTTGCATATACTGCTTCTCAATCCTCATGCAGGTATGAACTTTTGTTTTCACTCAGAAAATGTATTGACAAAGATCTGAAACTTGCGCTGCAAATAATGTCCGATGTATATTCTTTCGTTGTCAAAAAATGCCTAAATCACAAATACAAACACCTCTGTCCATACTAACATATCATATTTTTACACTGATGTGGGTGACCGTTGTATCCCGGCGTTGTATGGACCCTTTACCTGCTCGTTTCCCAACTGTATGGGATCATTACATTTTGGCTGGCCCTTACCATACCAGTTTGTTCCTGTCATTAGCGTACCTCCCGGGTGGTCATGTGCCACCCCAACGGCTTTGACCGGGAAGGCCAGCTCAATTGGCTACAGGGCAAAAAACTACAAGCCGTTGATTGGTGAACATTTGTGAAAATTGTTGAAAAGGAGTGATTTTGACCTTTTAGTTCAACCGCCATTTAAAAGGTGTCCATGGAAACCACTCAAAACATTATCATCAACATATATATAATTGCAGATCATAACATTATAAAACAGGTATTTCTGCCCATAAATGTCTATTTTTGATAGTTTCCATGGTAACAAGTAATAAACAAAGCACAACTGGCACAACCAACCCATCTAATATTATCCACCATGTTATAGAGAACATACTTGTGAAATATTGGGGTATAAATGTCAAATATAGTTGATTAAGAGCAATTTTACAGGTATTTTCCCTTAAAAACACTCCTTTAAGCTAATTTTAATTCTGCCTGCCAGTAGTGAACATCTTTTTCACACCCGATTCTTTATTAGTGTTTTACCAGCAACAGATTGGTGAAAATGGTTGAAAAATGAGTGATTTTGACATATATTTCGTCAAACCGCCATTGAATAAGTTTCCATGGATACCACTCAAAATTGAAATGCAAATTTCTCATCCAAATTATGTATAATTGCAGATGATACTAAAAGCAATTTCATGATGAATAGATGACAAAAACCTCCAAATAAGAGTGATTTTAGAGGTATTTTTGAAGAAAATGTCTATTTTTGATGGTTTCCATGGTAACAAGTAATAAACAAAGTACAACTGGCACAACCTATCCACCTACAATTATGCACCGTGTTATAGAGAACATATTGGTGAAATTTCATGGTATGAATCTCAAAAATATTTTATTTAGAGCAATTTTACTAAATCTCCTATATTTGAATGGCGGCCATTTTGAAATCCAAGATGGCCGCCACACCATTGCTCGAAAAATGTGGGTTCCTGGCTTTTTGAAATCAGTGCATCAAACCACCCCTATATGCCATTTTTCATGCTTCCTGCCAAAAGTGAACATCTTGGCCATTTTTTGTTACATATCCGCTCCACTATTAATGATGTTTGGAATTCAAATTTTTCAGAAGTTATGCACAGATGTTTTTTTACATAATTGAATCATATAAGCTTACTTGAATTATTTTGAGGTTAGCTCATCAATTGTCATAATTTTAGGTCCAGATTTCGTGATTTATGTGTTTAATCTTTGCGATATAATTTAAACTTTACTTGTAAATACATTCCCAATACATTGCTGTACTAGGATTGAAAGCGTCAAATTCGCCTTACTAAACTCCAAGTTTAGGCACTTTTAGGACATTTATAGCAAAGTTATTACTTCTAAACAGGGAGAAAGTTGATCTTATCATAAGCTGTAAGTCTTGTTTATTTTTGATATATTTTGGTGTTATTTTGAAACTGTTTAAATTCAGAATTTCTTCACTTACAACGATCTGGCGACGTTCTTTGAATTAGTTTGAATCATGATAGTTTTTCCTGTGAGCAGTCATTTTTCATGTGAGCAGAGCTCTGCTCACGAGAAAAATGTTTTACTCACGAGCGGAATAAGTTACTCACGAGCAGAAAGTGCGCAAATAGGTTACCTGTAGGGGTGATTTTCTGATCACGAAAACTTTCAAGCTTTGCCTGATTTGTGAAACTCACAAGCAATTCACGAGCACTTGAGCAGGGCTTGCGGCTTCGGCTGTGTAGCTCCTGCTTGAATGTCAATAAGACAATGAATACATTAAACTCAGCAATTTCTACAGTTTCCCTGAAATTAGTGAAACAAATACACAATTTGTGCTTCGATTGTTGATACAAATTTACCGTAAGTTCGAGTCGACAAAACCTCAGATTTCGTTGTATTCAATTTAAGGCTGCCATTACTACACCACTACATAGAATGTTGATGAAATATGGGATGATACCTTAATGCTGTGAGCCACCAAAATGAGACGCTATCATTGGAGATTATAAATTCTTCTGAAGACAACTGCATCACCATGATCACGTTAACAACTCAACACATCTCTCGTCTAAATCAAAGCCATCAACACTTCTCGTCCAATCAATATGAACGTATGAAAAATTCGTTTGGCTGGACCCGTTTGAAAATTATACCAATTAGGTTTTTCTGTACCAAGAAACACGGAGCCATAAATAACGCGTCTTTCGGTTTATTCTCATTTCTTGCCTCCCCCCCCCATATGAATAACCTAGCTACGCCACTGTTGGCCAAATCAATAGATTTAAACTAAACTTAAATCCACGTTTCTTTTATAGTGTAGGCAGACATTGAAAATAATTGATCAGTCTGTGATATTTTTATTATCAATGAACACCAGATAAAACCAAATATGAACTCTTTGTAACCTGTTGGGGAGCGTTCATAAATACTTTGGTGGGGGTGGATAATTATAGGGGGGTACAAAAAGTGTTGATACTCTGCAAAGGGGGGTGGGGGGTCGAAAACCCCTAAAGAGAGGGGGGTCCAAAAAGTGTGAACACTCGTTAATGTCCAAGATTTTCTGGGGGCTTCGCCCCAGACCCCTGCTTACCTATGCACAGTATTTGCTCATAGTTTCAATGAAATTAACAATTCAAACAATGTTGTGTCGGCATACAAATATATAGAGGGATCCCCAGTACAAGTGGGTGAAGGGGCACGTGCGGCAGCTAGCAGCTATACCTGTAACAGTGTAGGCGGAGGGCAAATCTTAATGTAAAATAGTATAACTATATATTAACTATGTTTCTTGACCTTGACAACAGGTCAGAGAAATGTGAAGTTAAGAGGGGCGGGGTGGGGGGGGGGGGGTCAAAAAGTTTTGAGTCTAGTTATCAAGAAAATGGGGGGGGGGAGGGGTCAAAACAATATTAGGTATAGCGAGAGGGAGGGGGTCAAAAAAGTTTGGATGTACCAAAAAAAAATTATCCTCCCCCCACCAAAGTATTTATGAACGCTAAAATGTTTTGAGTCTAGTTATCAAGAAAATGGGGGGGGGGGGGGGGGGGAGGGGTCAAAACAATATTAGGTATAGCAAGAGGGAGGGGGTCAAAAAAGTTTGGATGTACCAAAAAAAAATTATCCTCCCCCCACCAAAGTATTTATGAACGCTAAAATGTGTCTAGGGAAAATGAATCTGATGGGGGGGGGGGGGGGGGGGGGGGTCAAAACAGTTTTTTACCTTGTAAAGGGGGGTCAAAAAGTGTTTACTATTTGTAAAGGGAGGTGTCAAAAAAAGTTCAGACACCCAAAAATGCAAGTTGGACACCTCCCACCAAAGTATTTCTGAACACTCCCTTGGAAAATAAACATGATCAATTGTACAGTACACAAGGTAAATCATTCTTCAATTTCATCTTAAATATCAATGAGATAAAATAAATGAAAAAGGATGGTGGAATGGTGTGTACATTTTAAGCTATGAGCAAATATTAATAATAATAATTGTAAAGTTTATTAACTATCACCGGTTTATTATATAAAAGTTTCTCAGCAGTGTAAAAAAACCTGAACTTACCTCTTTGACACAACAATGGATTCATTCTCTATTTGAAGTTTGATATATCCATGGACGTATTCGCACTTGACTTTTGACATAACTATGGATTTATTCTCCCACTGGTAGGCCTACTTGACTTTTTGACATAATCATTAATCACTTTCTGTTATATTATTATGTATCACAGTACCATGCATTTGGTATCTGAGGAAGGAGTAAACACTTTATTTATGTAATGAACGACATATAAAAAGTAATAGATTATGAACATATTTGGACACAACATTCAGCTTAAGACAATAGAAGACCTATGTTTTTGCACCCAAACCCCCATTTTTCACCATGTCCCTCACTGTCTGTTTTGCCAGTTTAAGATGCTGGGTTAGAGTGGGGATTGGGGAGGGGTGTAAATTATAAATTTGGTAAATTTTAATCATTAATATCGCTAATGGAGTTACCCCACCCCCTCCCATATGGCGTAGAAGGTGCAGGATTGGCTTTAAAGCGCTTTAGCGCAGGGAGTTAGCATCTGTGTTAATTAGCGAAATTAGCGCTAATTTGCTCCATTTGTGTTAATATCGCTAATAAGGATATGGGGTAAGGTGTCATGATTTTTAGCACATTAGCGCGTGGAGTTAGCATCCCTGATAATTAGCAAAATTAGCGCCAATTCGCAATAACGCTAATAACGCTAATTAGCATCGGTGGTGCTAAAAACGCTATTATCGCTAATTTTGCAAGTAAGTGCTAAAAACGCTATTATACGATATCAAATAAGTTTTCAAAAAAATGAGGGATGCCATCGCGCAATTAGCGCTAATAGCATCATGAGCGCTAATAGCATCGCTGGTGCTAAAAACGCTAATTTGTTAGGTAAGTGCTAAAACGCTATTATACGATCGAAAAACGGTATTATCAAATAAGTTTTAAAAAAAAATGAGGGATGCCATCGCAAAAATTAGCGCTAATTGCATCACGAGCGCTAATAGCATCGCTGGTGCTAAAATAAAATGTTTCAAAAATATCAAATTTATTGAATAATCTGTTTGGAAATCAAAGCGTCTGCAGACGACATTCAAAATTGCATAAAATGTTTCAAAAATATCACATTTATTGAATCCCGTTACTATTATTTGGAAATCACCAGGAGAAATGAAAGTACAAACATGCCTAGTATACGTCACATGACTCATTGTCCACATTGTTTGACATTCTTAAAACATGCTATTCAAACGTAAATCTCATGTTGATTACATTCAAGAGATTGCCAGATTAATACTTACATGCATTATTTTTTCACTAAAGCAAATCATAATTATACAGGGTGTCTCTAAAAGGTTGTGTTAACGGAGCATGTTTATATAGAGCCCCGCAGGGTTCCGGAGGACACACGAATCACACCAGAGTGCTAATAAAGTGCAATAAGCGTTGTTAGCGCAAGACCACTAATCAAGTGCAATTAGCGCTATAAGCGCTAATTGCGCGACTCCTAGACTTGGTTCATCTTCAGAAATTGCACTTTAGCGCTTATAACGCTAATCAAGTGCAATTAGCGCTAATTGCGCGACTCCTGGACTTGGTTCATCTTCAGAAATTGCACTTTAGCGCTTACAACTCTAGGAACACGGGATATCGCGTTAATTGCGATAATTGCGGCAGAGTGCTAACCAAGTGCAATTAGCGTTATTAGCGCAAGACCGCTAATCAAGTGCAATTAGCGCTAATTGCGCGACTCCTAGACTTGGTTCATCTTCAGAAATTGCACTTTAGCGCTTGCAACGCTAATCAAGTGCAATTAGCGCTAATTGCGCGACTCCTAGACTTGGTTCATCTTCAGAAATTGCACTTTAGCGCTTACAACGCTAGGAACACGGGGTATCGCGCTAATTGTGCTAAAAACGAATGTGTTTTTTTGCGCATTAGCGCACATTTGTACTACAATTAGCACTGCAATTAGCGCTAATTTACATTGATCTTACACGCTAATTTGGTGCAATTAGCGACATTTTCAAAATTGCGCTAATGTGCTAAATAAGCCAATATCGCACCTTCCTCCATATGGCCCAGAAACTTACAGATGCCATGTTTTGAAGTGCTATTTCAACAGTTTGTGATAATTATTTAAGTGTTTCAATAAAGGTTTATAGTAAAGCTATAAATTTGTCACACAATATGCCTGCAGGAATGGTAATCTGACCAATAATTTAGTTTGAAAAAATGAAACTGTGAAAGTGGTAATTTTTGTGCGACTAAATTGTTCGCACTTTGACAATTGTCAGCCATTTCGCTTGTTTTTAAATTCGCGATTTGAAAGTTCATTACATTACTTATACACAAAATAAATATATTATTGTATTTTCATTTTCGCGGTAGCTGCTTGGAACGCAACAAATTAATGTAGCGTATGAAAATATGTTTACAGTCATTCAAAAGTATAAAACAAAATTTGGCTACTCCCTCCCCTTTGTTTGTTGATGTTTTTGTTTTTGTTATTGTTGGTTTTTGTTTGGGGGAGGGGAGATCAGAGGTTCACAGCCCAGGGTGAATGAAATGTATATGAAGTCAAAACTATCAATGAATGATGACATTTGGAGGTAACTGTGAATAACTCTGAAATTACTAGCAACATTTTTGTTATAGATATTCTAATAGTAATATTATTCGAAAATCAAAGAGAAAAAGCCTCTGCATTTGTACTGCTTTGCAAAGTATTAAGGGACCACGGTTATAGACCACCTACTTTACTGACCACCTACTTTACTGACCTGTTAAACTCTACTAACAACTATACCACGTTATAACGAGGTTGGCTGTGAGACAGTTTAACCCCATTAAAACTATACAACTATGCCACTCAGGTTAAGAGTTTAAGGAGGTTGATTGTGTGACAGTTTAACCCCAATAAAATCTACAACTATGCCACAGGTTAATAGTTTAAGAACGTTGGCTTTGACAGTTTTGATGGTAAACCATTTGAACTCTTAACCTGAATACCAGACGTAAAATCAATCCACAATTAATCACTCCACAACTCGCTCTACAACTCTCCTCACAACTCTCCCTACAACTCTCTGCACATCAACTCTCCCATTCACAACTCACTGTTTAGCCATCCCCATTCGCAGACAGGGGTGGGTTTATCAATGATCTGTTTAAAACCAGCACCAGAGAGCATGCTATGGAATGTCTTGGTAATTGAATTGAAGATTCAATACAAGTACAAGATTGCATGCATGATGGATGTGTGTGGTGTTGCATACCAATAAGCCTTATCGCGAATAGGTAAACATCAATTGATAATCCTTTTCTGATGCATTGTAGGATAGAACATGGCACAATTTGTCCCTTTTCAATCCCACAATGCAACAGAAAAGGATAATCAATTTATTTGTACCTATTCGCAATAAACCTTATAACATTTAGATCCTTTGAAGGAACATTAAGGTAGCTGTATCGGCTACGGCGCCATGCTCGGGATTTGCTTCAAAATTATACAGGCTGTGTATATTGACAAGATAAACTCACTTGCCTGATTTTTTCCATCAAGCAGTATTCGAACGCTGCAATTCTTTGTCTTCGAAAACCCATAGACTTACTGTATGTTAGATTTTTGGCACGTTGCCAAATTCCCCCAAATGGTTTCTTTTCTCAAAACACACTCTTTTCATAATTTTTTTTTAACCCTTTGTATCCTTAGGATGAACTTGTTTTTTATATAATGTTTTTGCCAAAATACCGATCCATAATATTTAATGTAATTATTTCCACATTTAAAATCATAATATGGATTGAATGGAGTGGGAATGTTAGTTAGTAAAAATTGTGTTTTTCTAGAAACACTAAATAGTCAAACTTTGTGAATATTTTTAAAGAGAAGTGTAGCTCCTATTTCAACAAACAAGGTGTCATATGAAAGGTAATTCAATTTAGAAGATTCTCTTGCCAGCTTTTTCCATTTAAGTGTTTCTAGTCTTTTTTGTGTCAATTTGAACTTTTCTCTTTAAAAAATCCCTAAAAAAATATAATTTTCTCAAAAAATAAACACTTTATTTACAAAAACTGGTGAGAGAATTTAGGTAATATGTGACGTGTTCTACCGAAACCAGTCACAATTGGGCAAGATATCAAAATAATTGAGATAGTAATTGATTATTTAAGTAGAGATCATCAGCTTTACAATGGTACCACTATTTTTTTAATCGGACTTCCGAAAGCGGAGCTACATCATTTTCAAGTTCGTCTTTTACGGTCTTTATGAAAACTCCAAACTGAGATATCGCCCTTTAAAGTTACCAGAACTAGGCTTTTTACTAGAACTAGGCTTTTTAAAATCACTGAAACATACATTTAAGATGATTTTTAATCTGAATCTTTCACAATAATGTTATAAACACTCTGAAGATTAATTATTCACCAGAAACTAAAATTCCCCTAAAATCACCCCCAATTATGTTTTGGGCTATTTCTCAGTTTGGAGCTCTGCCCAATTCCGACTGGTTTCGGTAGAACACGTCACATATGTTTATTAACTATCCCCAAAAGTAACAGACCCATAGCAGTTTCCTATACTTGGCTGAAAATATTCAAATGTCCAAACATTTAGGGGATTTTCAAAAAATAAAGAAAAAACATAAGAAATATACGAATTAACCAAGTTTATGAAAGGCCTACTTTCATAAACCAAATTATTTATTGGAGCTGACAGTCACCCTCTGGGCTGGGCCTATCAATTTGCATAATAATGCGTCAGTGTTTCTTGGTTACCGGGCGCCGGGCCAATCAATGCTCTTGCTTTCATGCCCGCAATTTTTTGGCCTTTGTTTTTGTGCAAGTGTCAGGCTTTGTGTTTTTTGCTTTCCCCCATTTTCAATCACAATTCTTGTCGGCTTCAGCGAGATTGGTTGTTTCTAAAAAATTCCACTCCCACCCACCCAGTGCATTGTTTACTTTTTGCTCTTCCTTATCCCTTTAGTGGGGTACCTTTTGTCACATGCTGGGGTGGGGAAGTAAGTATATTTTAGAGTCAGCAATTTATATCTTGTATTCATTCTATTGCCATTAATACCTTATAAAATTGATATAAAAAATTGGAATGAAAAATTATAGGACATCCCATATGTTGTCCCTCGGAGCATAATTATCTAGGGGTAGGTAGGAATTGTAGGCAGTTTACTACGTCCAAATCATATGTTGTGTACAATGTGGCCCATATGTAGATATCTTTATGAGCTATTCTCAAGGGTATGGATTTAGGGTAGTTTTCCCAATCTTCGAATCATATGGTGGACAAATTGTATAATGGATTTATGGTCCTATATCATATCAATTCAATAATTTAGCCATAGGTTGTTATCTTTATGAGCAATTCTCAAAGGTAGGGATTAAGGGTAGTTTCACCAATCTTGTAATCTTATGGTTAAAAATGTATCAATAGTTTATGGCCCTTCGAAAGTTAAACCATCTTCCATGGTCAATGTGAACATTCATTTTCATGGCTTATTATTAATTTTACAAACGAGCGTTGTCACCCATTGTATCCATGGACGAGCGTTTATTCATGATAAAATTATCTCAGTTAATTATTATGTAATGACATTAATAAATTAAATTATGCTAGACATTGATAAATGTTGGTAGACAAATCAATAATTAATTTGGTACTTTAAATTGTATATGGTCTACATGCAGTATCATAGTGAATTATAATTAATGATATTTTGGAGCACGGAGTGCTCGGTAATAAAACTCATTTTAGCCGACGAGCGATACACCCAATGTTTTTCTCTTGTGTTTGCTATCTGTAAATAATCCGAAAGTTCTCACAGAGGTAAGGTAAAGACTTTTCTTTAATGTGTCACAAAATAAAAAGTATAGAGATAATTCATTTGGCACAATAGTTGTTTTTCTGCAATGGTGTAATAGCCGATATAGGTACCTTAAAACAAAGTATGAGTTGACATGCAATGTTGGGTCATCCTGTCCAATCCAACCAAACTACTTTTTTTATTTTAGATAAATTTGATATACATTTTTCCAATCGTGAATATGATTTTATTAGTTGTATCAAAATGATCACACTTTTGCATACCAATGATCCGACGGGTAGTTAGCCACTGTTCCATTAATATTGAAAGCTGCTGAGCCACCTCCATCTAAGTTGATAGCATTGATAGCACCGTGTCGGATGAGGAAATCTGCAAACTCTGATAATGTGACTCTGTAAGAGGCGTAAAAATACATGATCAGATTCAAGTTAATAGAACATCTAATATATCTAAACTTCTCACAAAAAGTATCGAGACACTAACACATGATCCAATAATTAACGGCCCGAAAGGGTATGGATTAATCGAAGCCATTAACCCAGTGCATAATTTCGTCCTGCATATTTTGACACCTCGATTGGTGAGATCCAATGTTGTGGAGCGGAGTTATTGTCATTTCAATGGACGCAGGCACAGCTTCAAAAGTGACAATCGTCCCTATAGACAATGATAGAAGCAGGTTTTCAACTGTTGGGAATGATCAGGTTTATGCTTTACACACGCTGTTGCGGACAATGATAGCGGACACACAAAGTACTGAAGATAAAGATAAAGTCATGGCAAAAATGAAGTTGAATGAAAACAATAAATCTGTGTTGTGAAAGGAACACATTATCTTCATTTTCTGAGTGTATGTTGCATTTTTGTATACGTGTGTAAAGCATAAACCTGATTATTCAAAACAATCAAATGCAAACCTGGACCTATTGTCTATAGGGATGATTGTCACTTTTTAAACTGGACCTAAAATAACTCCGCTCCGCAAAATCGTATCTCAACCATCGAAGGTATCAAAATATATGCAGAACAAAGTTATGCACTGGGTTATTTGCTTCGATTAATCCATACCCATTCGGGCCGTTAATTAGTGGATCATATTTAAGTGTCTCGATACTTTTTGTGAGGAGTTTATGTTGCCATGGATTCTTTTAAACAGATAATGGTCAGAAACTCCAGTGGATTAACTGAATATTGACACTGGGTATATATTATATTATCGTTTAGTAGGTGTAAATACCATAATTTCATTGGTTGACATGTATCAAATCTGATCCATATCGTGTAAACAAGAAAGTCAAACCACACAATATACTCCTTAAAAGTAGATTAAACGTGTTATAAACACATGTACGCGGTATGACTACATGTAAAGCAATTGCATTGCATCTGTGTAATAAACAATATCGTTACATCACATAAATATAAACAAATAAGATACTGCAGAGAAAGTCATGACTTGCGAATCTCCCCTGACTGGGAGATTCACCTAAATAGGGTCAAAGGTCACATAGGGGTATTTAGAGGTCAATCTGCGTACACCTCATGAGTCATCTCAAATCCCTTTAAATTATTGTCACCAAGTTTAGTCTGACTTTTCATATGAGAGAGGGGGTCCTACAGTTTTGACACAATGGGTTGAAGGTCATGTAGGGGTCATTACAGGTCAATATGGGTACGGTACACTCTATGTATAATCTCAAGTCCCCTTACCCAAAGATTATTGTCACCAAGTTTTGTTGAGATTGAAGTTTGACTTTTCATATGAGAGCCCTAAAGAGCAAAAAGTGCAGTTTAAAGTGTTGACAAATTGGCGGTAAAGGTCATGTAAGGGTCATTTGATGTCAATCAATGTAACCCTATGAACATTTCAAGTCCCTTACCTAGAGATTATTGTAACCAAGTTTGAAGTCGGACTTTACATGAGAGTCCTAACAAGTAATAAGTGCAGTTTAAAGTGTTGACAAAATTTGGTTCAAAGGTCATGCAGGGGTCATTAGAGGTCAATCTGTGTACACCCTAGGAGCACCTCAAGCCCTCTTACCCAAAGAATATTGTCACCAAGTTTGGCTGAGATTCTGACTTTACATAAACAGCAGCAATAAGTGCAGCTTAAAGTGTCAGCAAAATGGGGTCAAAGGTCATGTAGGGGTGAGTAGAGGTCAATCTGCCTACACCCCATGACGTCCCATTTCCATTGTTGCAGTAACTCCTATTGATCTCTCTGATTCACCGTAAAGATAATAGCGGGAATTTTGATAGTTTGCCCATGGCGATGACCTGTCCTGTCTGTCTTCTCGGACCTTCTGAGCATTTGGAGTTTTAAATTCATCCTTTTTATTGTAAAGAAGCCTGTCATCCCCATTAAATTTGTCCCGTTAAAAACCCGGTTAACGGGTTAGGGTTAACGTGTGAACAAGGGGCACTGAATTACTGAACACACATTGACTTGATACCAATATAAGCATATCCACATTTCAATTTAGACAACCTGCATGCTTCAGTGCAAACAGGCCCTGTGTGATCGACATCCCTTGTCGTTTTTTTGCCTGAGGTTCATGCAATCCTAAAATAATATTGCATTTGAAACTGTGATTTCTAATAAAATGCAGCGAATCTTGAATGTTTACATTTTTTGGTCACAATGGGATCTATCCGAATGTAGCTTACAATATTTTATAAAGGCCTATGCAAATAATTGTGGAGGTTATATTTAAACTTTTCATTCAAGAAATTATGGATTTGAATTGTTTACCCTCTAACATGGGTCTGTCCATCTATCTGTGCTATCATTAGCCTGCCTTCACGATCACTAGCGAGGGCTGTTCTGGCTGAATACGCATCAAAAAACTCACTGACGGAACCTGAAAATAAATGTAAAGAAAGTACCATAATGTTAAGAAAACTAGCAAGATGCACAGGCTAGCAAGAGGGATTGCTATTGATGATGATAAGGATTTTGTGCTGTGCTGGAAAGGTACCGACTCAAGTGAAGGAGGTGCAGCGATCCCCACACAGCAATATCAGTGAGTCTGGTTTTACCATACACATAACAGATTTTTCAGAAACCTTTCACAATTTTCAAAGTCTATCT